>JANBRY010000010.1:0-28469 GCA_027577975.1 Coemansia sp. RSA 2681
ATGATGAGGAGGAGGAAGAAGAAGAAGATGACGACGACGGTGGTGGTGCCAACTCTAATGAGGATATGGAAGTAGACAAGAAACAGTGATGATAGAACAAACGCTTTGTTAGTGACGAATAAATCAATCGATATTTCTTGGATCACAAAACTTTTTATTTTATTTTTCTCTTTCTGTTTCTAAATTACTACTATTATTATTATTTTTTTCTTTTAAAGAATAGAATGCCAGACATTCCCGATGAAAAGCCAGCAGCAGCAGCAGCTCGCGGTCGTGGCACAACAGCCGGAGTACGAGGAGGCCGTGGTCGTGGCCGCGGCAGTGCTTCTTCTTCCGCTTCCTCGGCTGGAGGGCCAGCCGGCGCACTTCCCAATGAACGCTTGAGTTCCATTCGCAATCGTCCTCAACCAACTCCAGCCTCAGCAAGTAGCAGCACCGCTCCCCCTGCTTCTTCTTCTTTGTCTGCTGCTTCTGCGCCCAAAATGCGGTTTACGCCAACGGTTCCAGTACGTCGCAACAAAACAGAGCTTTCGGCGCTGATGTCAGCGGGCGATAAGAAACCCAGTGGTGAGGTGAAACGAGAGCGCGATTCAAGGTTTGAGCGCGGTCGTGGTAGAGGAATGCGCGGTGGTGGACGTGGTGGTCACCATGAGGTTGTACAAGTCGTAGCTGGGCCCTTTGCGCAGGGACCGGCGTCGCTGGGCAATAACGCGGCAAGACGCAATATGGGCAGCGTATTCCTAGGCAGTGGCGTTGGCGGCAGTGGTGGTGGTGGTGGTGGAGGCGGTAGCGGCGGTAATGGTATTGCTGGTAGCGGTGGTCGTGCGACAAAGCCTGGCACTAGTCTACCTGGAATCAGCGGCAATGGCGGCGGCGGGTATGTAGATGGCATGGATGTGGACGGCCAGTATGGAGACGAGTCGAACGCGCCTATGCTGATGCTGACTGACCACAACGAAGCACTGGCTATCGATGAGTTTGCCGTGCAGACTGAGGAAATGGCAATTGCTGCTGCCGAGGCTATGAGCCGACTCAATTTGGATACGACGATGGCTGAGCTCTTTGCGCGATCCTCTGCCTCTACATCGGCAGCAGATGGAGACGACGGTGATGAGCGGCTAATCGTCTTCCAGCTGCCCGGAGTACCCGAATTCGAACTCAGCAAAGAGACTATTGCTAGCACAGAGGAGGAAGAACCTCCCAAGAGCGATGACAACAATCCCAGCGCCTCTTCTGATAGTGGCGACGTCAAGCCAAATATCGCCGACTTGGATGCAGCAGCCGATCTGATGGCAATGGCAGTCGACGTAAAGCCCGATCTGACCGCGCTAAGCATTGACGACGACGACGACAACAAGGAAAAGGTAGAAAAGACGGGGGAAGAGGAAGAGGAGGAGGAGGATGGTGAAGAGGGACTTGTTGAGGGTCGTATTGGAACTTTGGTGGTGCTAAAATCGGGAGCTGTCAAGATGAAGATTGGCGATATTCTGATGGATGTTTCGCGCGGAGCCGACTGCCAGTTCTTCCGCGGATTGATGGCGCTGGATGACGGAGCGCAGGGCGAGAACAACTATACGGCGTTTTTGCTGGGCAATGTGGATGCCGTGGCAATGTGTACTCCCGATCTCGAAAACATTTTGTGATTTTTTATTCTTTATTTAGATTCCACACCTCCTTTTCCCCTCTCCATACCGAGATACGTGACTCTATTCTAATTAAAGGTTCAGAGTATTGTTTGACAACAATACATGTGAGCATGGGAGGCCAATTGGATTGATGACATGATTAAAATAAAAGGAAAAAGAAAAAAAATGGGGGAGGGATCTGCAGCATCTATTTTTGTCGGTTGCAGATGGACAGGACTCGCAAGAAGATGCACAAGAAAAAGAAAACGTAGGACGGGAACACAAATTAGAGAGTGAGGAGAGCACTGTGAGTGATTTTCTCTCTCTCTTCTCTTTTCCCTCTTCTCTTTTGTTTCTTTTTTTTTTCAGCTGTTTATTTTCTCTACTTGTAAAACCAAGCACTTAAAAAAGAAGAGGTAGGCACAGACCAGACCAAAACCAAAACAAACCAAAAATACATAAACAATCAGCCAGCTTCTAAACCACTTTTTGTTTGTTTGTTTGGATAGTCGAGTTGGGGGAGATGAGCGCAAACCGCAAGTCGCAGTATCTCCAGCTAGATTCGGCGGCAAATAACATGGACAACAGCAGTAGTTCGCCCGATGCAGCGGCAGCAGCAGTGTTTGGGCGGGGTGTTGGGTTCGAGGAGAAGGAGCTGGTGCCAGCACACGCAGTCGCGGCGGGCGGCGGCACGGGCGGCGACGGCAACGTCGAAAAGGGCAAGCACGAGCACATCGAGGACCTAGAAACAACGCGGTCACGGCGGCTGTGGGTGGGATTCACATGGGCAACGACATTCTGGCTGCCGTCGCCACTGCTCTCAGTAGTGGGGCGGATGAAGCGGCCGGACGTGCGCATGGCGTGGCGCGAAAAGGTGGCGATCTGCGCAATCATCGTCTTTCTGTGGTTCGTGCTGCTGTTCATCATCATCGGACTGGGTCTCATCCTGTGTCCGCGCCAATACGTGTGGACGCTGAACGACGTCGCCAACATCAACAGCCGCAGCAAGTCGTATATGGCGCTGCGTGGCAGCGTCTACGACATCACCGACTATATCCGTCAGACCAGCCACGGCAACGCCGCGCACCCGGCGCGCCCCGACCAGCTGAAGTTTTACGCGGGTGTCGATGCCAACGCCTCGTTCCCCATTGCCGCGCGCGCCGCGTGCCCCGGGCTAGTCACCGCAAAGGCCGATCCAATGTACCAGATCTCGTACCCGGTAGCAGGCGCGACAACGGACATTGACGAGGCAGCGCAGTTTCTATTCTTGCACTCGCCGCGCACCGACCCGCTATCCAAGCTGCTCACCAACCAGCGCTTCTACTTTGACACGGTAGTGCCCAACATGAAAAAGTTCAAGAAGGGCGGCGTGGTGTGGAAGTACGACTGGATCAACAGCATGTACAAGGACCAAGCCAAGGCGTGGCGTGTCATCGGCAAGGAGGTCTTCAACTTGCAGCCATATGTTGATGCCATCGGGTACGCGGGCAACACCAACAAAAAGTACAATATCCTCGATGCCAAGTTCCTCGCTATTGTGCAGCAGGGAGGATACGGGTCCGCCGACATCACCAGTGACTGGAACGGCATTGCTTGGGACACTGCTACGCGCGACGCAAACTACGAGTGCATCAAGAATCTGTTCTACGTTGGTCAAGTCGACGACCGCCAGAGCGTGCGCTGCCTGTTCACCAACTACATGCTGGTGGCCTTTGCCTGCGTGCTGATGCTGGTAGTGCTAGTCAAATTCATGACTGCGCTGCAGTTCACCAAGAAGCCATTGCCCACGCCGCCCGAAAAGTTTGTCATCTGCCAAGTGCCTTGCTACACGGAGGACGAGGAGAGCATACGCAAGACGCTGGACTCGCTGGCGGCGCTCGAGTACCAGGACAAGCACAAGCTTGTGTTTGTCATCTGCGACGGCAACATCGTGGGTTCGGGCAACGACAAGTCGACGCCGCGCATCGTGCTCGATATCCTTGGCGTTGACCCCGAGTACGAACCACCGGCGCGCGACTACTTGGCCATCGCCGAGGGGTCGCGTCGCCACAACATTGGCAAGGTGTACTCGGGTCTGTACGAGTTTGAGGGCCACGTCGTGCCATTCATGGTCGTCGTCAAGGTCGGCACTATCGACGAGTCCAATCGGTCGGGCAACCGCGGCAAGCGCGACTCGCAGATCCTGCTCATGGCGTTCTTCAACAAGGTGCACTTTGACTTGCCCATGACGCCGCTCGAGCTCGAGATGTACCACCAGATCCGCCACATCATTGGCATCGAGCCAGGCAACTTTGAGTACATCTTGCAAGTCGACGCCGATACCGAGGTCATGCCCGACTCGCTGTCGCGCCTGATTGCCGCGTGCTCATCCGACCAGCGCATTGCCGGCATTTGCGGCGAGACCATGCTGGGCAACGAGAACAAGAGCTGGACGACGATGATGCAAGTCTACGAGTACTTTATCTCGCACCACATGGCCAAGGCCTTCGAGTCGCTGTTTGGCTCCGTCACTTGTCTCCCCGGCTGCTTCTGCATGTACCGGCTGCGCACTGTCGACGGCAAGCCCCTTCTGCTGGCCAAGCCCGTGCTGGAGGCGTACTCGGAGCTGCACGTCGACACGCTGCACAAGAAGAACCTGCTGTCGCTGGGCGAGGATCGCTACCTAACGACGCTGATGATGAAGCACTTCCCGCAGTACAAGCTCAAATTCATCCAGGACGCCAAGTGCAAGACCATCGCGCCCGAGAAATGGTCTGTGCTGATGTCGCAGCGGCGCCGCTGGATCAACTCGACGATCCACAATTTGTCGGAGCTCTTGTTTTTGAAAAACATGTGCGGGTTCTGCTTCTTCTCGATGCGGTTCGTCGTGTTCCTCGACTTGTTTGGTACGGTGACAATGCCCACGACGCTGATTTACTTTGGGTACCTGATTTACATCGCAGTGACGGGCATTGCCGACGTCGGCTACATCTCGCTCATTCTCATTGGCGCCATCTACGGATTGCAAGCCATCATCTTTTTGCTGCGTCGCGAGTGGCAGCACATCGGATGGATGATTATCTACCTATTGGCATATCCGCTGTGGTCGTTCGTTTTGCCCATCTATTCGTTCTGGCATATGGACGATTTCTCGTGGGGCAATACGCGCGTTGTTGTGGATGACGGAAAGCGCAAGATTATTGTCGCTGATGATAAGCCCTTTGACCCAGCATCAATTCCGCAGCGCCGGTGGATGGAGTACGAGAGGGAGCTGGCCGCCGCTGGCGTGCTTAATGCCCCGCCGCCCAATATGAACCCCAATGCTGGGTCGACCAAGGAGGACGACCGCTTGTCCATGTATAGCAGCCAGTCGGGCGCCCATATGAGTCGTGTAGGCGGCGGAGGAGCTGCTAGTGCCATGGCGTTCCATCATATGCCCATGACACCTGGTGCCCAGAGCGTGCATCTCGCGCAACCAATGACGCCCGGCTCTGTCTATGACCCGCGCCTATCTGTCGCCATGTCCAATCCGCATGCCTTGGCTCTTCAGCAGCAGCAGCAGCAACAACAGGCTGCTATGACGTTTAGTATGTATGATGGCACGCTTCATTCTCCGCTGCCTCCTCCTCACGCCGGATCCATGCGCATGTCGACGATCTCCAATGACCCACGCCTATCCACCGCCATGTACAGCCAGCCTCACCAGCAACAACAAATGCAGCAGATGCAGCAGATGCAGATGATGCAACAGGGCGGTGGCGGTGGCGGGTACTTTAGCGGCGCGCCCGAGGGCTGGATGCCGCCCACGACGACCATGTCTGTCTACAGCAACTCGCCTGCCATGGGTGGTGGTGGTGCTGATATGATGATGCGCCAGAGCTCGGTTATTGTTCCGTCCATGTACAGCACCACCAACCACCACCAAGACTTTATTGCGGCGAGCAGCGGCCAGTCGTCGCCAGCTGCTGGTATCATGGCGTCCTCTATGCCGACTGACAACGAGATCGTCGACGCTATTAGCCGTATTCTGTTTAACGCCGATCTGACTACGACCACTAAAAAGGTCATCCGCCAGCAGCTCACGGCCCAGTTTGGCATCGACTTGACGCCGAAAAAGGACTTTATCAGCCGGATTGTTGATGAAATGCTCATTGGACAACAGCAGTAGCTTTTCCCATTTATTTTCTTATTTCAGTCATTCAATACACAGCCTATAAATGTTGTCTCGCTCGCTTGCTGGCTCTGCTGTCGTCATTGGGAGCGCCTTCTTCGGACGAGCTGTAGCCTGGCCGTATTGGCGCTAACCCCTCGTCTTGATCCAGACTGTCGCTGACCACAACCTCCTCTTCCTCCTCTTCGTCGGCATCGCTGAGGGCAGGCGACAGATGCTGGTGTACTGGACTCGCGCTCCCTGCCATTCCAACGGCGTCCTCGTCGTCATCATCATTGTCGCTGATGACAGCCATTGGTATGTGTGACTTTGTGATCCTGAAGTCGCGCGCCGTGCTGAGCTTCAGATAATGCGCCAGCGGAGTCTTGAACTTTGCACTAAGCTGAATGACGTACTTTTCCGACAACTCCATCTGGTAGACCAGCGATGAGACCAGGGACGAGTCGCGCATGACCTTTGACTTTAGTTTGGGCTTTACTCCGCCCTCCTTTGCCAGCTTGCCCTTTTTAGCCGATTGCTGCTGTTCTGTAGAGTCCTGAGCTCCGATCATATTGCTGTACTTGCTCGTGATAAGCGCGTAGGCATGCGTGTTGAGGTCCGAGCAAATCAGCGATAATGCGTCAATATACGACTCGGTAATTGGCAATTGGACGATACCCATCTTGGCGCGCGTCAGTAGCGCCAGCGTCTTGTGCAAGTCCTGGAACGCGCGGATAACCAGATCATACATGGCTTTGGGCAACGTCCCGCTGAGCAATGGCTCCAAAACCTGTTGTGCAACAGCACACAGGCGCTGACAGATACGCCGCTCCACCTTGATGCTCTGACGCAGATCCACGTCGTCGTCGCTGTTGCCGGACTGTTGCTGCTGGCTTTGCTCAATGTGCGCGCAGCGCCGTATCTGGCTAATCGCCCAGTCCACGCGGTGCAGCTCGCCCTTGAGCCACGCCATGAGAACTGTGGCGAGAGCGGGGATCGAGCGCAACGTGAATTTCTCTAGATCCTGGTCATCGACTTCATCGTCCTCGTTATCGTCGTCAGTGTCGAGGTCTTTGGTATGCGCTCGCGAAGCCGCACACATACGCGCCGTAAGTTCGCCCACAGGACCCAGCTCTGCGTCATCCACCCGGCTACCACCTACAGCAGCAGCACCACCAGTATTGCCGATGACGATAGCTTCGGGCTGTAAAAACGCTTGGCAGCAGGTGAGCTGCCCCACCAGACTCTTCATCAGCCCGAGATCGCTGGGCATCTCGCTGCGCACCAGCTCGACTGTCCACTCTGCGGTCTGGTGCAAGCAGTGGTACGCCAGACTATTGCTACCATGGAAAGCCAGTTCGGATAAACGGCCAGTCAATATTTGCACCGCCGAAAGCACGGCGGTGGCGTCTTTGACTGCCATCGGCTTTTGCCTCAACAGCGTCGTCACAGAACAACGCAGCCCAGTCAAAAGCGCAGAAATGCACTCAGCCGCAGAACTATTAGACAATGGCGAGTTATTTGCACTGCTGCTGGTAAACATCTCAGGCGTCGGCCGAATGACAGCTGCTGCCAGGCGATCGAGCGAGGCGCCTCCAGTAAGCTGGCTCATGCAAGCGAGCAAGATCTCGGCGCTTACCAGCACCACTCCACGACCACGAGCTGCCTTGCTCCGCAGGTACACTGGCAGGGGGCGCTGATTCGCATCCGCTTCATCCATAGCCCGTCGGCCATTGCCAAAGTACACCAGAACACCGCTGTACACTATATAGGCCATCTCCAGCAATGCGCGAGCACTTGGCGGCGGCGGCTGCTGCTGCTGCTGCTGGTACGCCGCAGAGCTGTTACTACCACCGATGAAGCCGCTGGCTACGGAGCGACGCTGGTGCTGCTGGATCCTGGCCAACGCGACTTCGAGCAAGTGCTTGACAAGCGCCTGGTTGGCAGACCACAGCCCGGCCTTACCAACGCGAGACACAAACCAGTCGTGGTCTGTAACTGGGTCCCGATTAAGCGGATGGGATTCATTGTCGACCCGCTGTTTGTCGGGAAGCACCAGTCGCAGCACGGCGACTACCGAGTCTAGCGACAATAGCGAAAGCTCGCTGACCGAGGGAATGATTTTCTTTTTGCGCTCGTCTATGCACCGTGAGCTGAGTATATCGCCAAACCTGCTGAACTTGCTAAACAGCTCAACGACAATAGTCGGATCAGCCAGGTTGCCACAACCGCCTTTTGCTCGCTCGCCACTGCCGCTGCTGCTATTGGCGGCATCCGGAGCTTCGTCAATGTCGATGATGGCTGTGGCAGGGGCTACGTGGATGATATGAGCGAGCGCGTAGCCAATACACGCGTCCAAACATCCAACCACCAGTAGTGCCGTGCTAAAGTTGCGCTGTCCAAACTGGCTATCAAGCGAGTAGTCGCCAGTCGGGTCAAGCTCAAAGTCCTCGATCTGCGCCTGAGAAAACCGCAAACAAAGGTCTCGCCACGCCCTTGTCGCCGGAAGCCCCAATGCCGACGAAGAACCCTGGGATACCAAGCCAGGAGTGCGAGAAGCAACGACCAGCTTGCCATAGCAGTGGAGAAAGCTGGCTACCGGCATAATGACCTTGTTAGTCACTGGATGCAAGCACAGCTGGATGTTGATGGGCGAGCAGCCGTGGCTCTGCGCAGGCGGTCGGTAGTACTTTGCAAACTCGACTCGGAATATGTCGTGCAGCGCGCCCAAAAGCAGCGAGTTGCGGCGCACACACGGCGTATCGAGCAGCAGACCGAGTCGCTCGTACGACGCCGCTCTGACCTCGGGCTGCTGCGTCAGGCATCGGCGCAGCAAACCCAGCACTTCGAGCAACGCAGATACCAGCACATCGACGCGGCGCTGCAAATGGCGCGTCTCGCTTGCTGCCGCCCCCGCCGTCAGCGCCGCAGTCCCCAAGCGAACATTGCACTCATCGAGCGCATCAGCAAAACACGCAGTCAGCACAAACAAGCCGCTCAGCGCCGTGCGCCGGTCGTCAAAGCTATGCGAAAACAGGATCTTTCGCAGCACCAAAATCAGCGAGGACCGGAACGGCGCATCGTCGAGGATAATAGGCGATATGGCCGTCAGGAGCCGCTCCAGCGCTGCCGGCGATATAACGGAGATCGAGTCAAACACGTCGACGAATTTAGGCACAAACACTCGCAGGACGTCAGAGTCGTCTGCCACCAACTCGCCCAACAGGTTCAGAAAATGGGTATGTGAGTCGGTCTGAAACATCACCCGGCTCAGAATCTGCTCTACCACTTCGGCCCTCACAAACTCATGCACGGCAAACGCCGCTCGCAAGGCTTGGGAGCTGATTTGGCGCGCCTCAGCGCACGCCTTGGCGCTGTATATGCCGCGACGAATCGTAGCAGTGGCTCCAGCGTAATCCATCACGCTCAGACACAGCTGGATCAGCGACTGCGTGACTTGGTCCCAGCCATACGACGAGCGGGCAACTACGGCATTGAGCAGCCGCTGCTGCGCCGAGAGCTGAATCGGTGGCAAGTATGCCTTAATCCACGCAGTCGAAGCCAGGGCCATTGCATTGTGGATGCTCTTGACAATCGCCGTCCGCAAAATGCTAATCACCGTGTCTTCGAACCGGTGGATGCGCGCCAATGCCAGCAGGCAGGCAAATGAAAAGGTGGATGGCGCGTCAGCGGCGGCCAGCGCCAGGTCTCCTTGCTCCTTGGCATGAGCAATCAGCGCATCGCCCAGCTCAAAGTCCTGCTTGATGTTGTAGTTGATGTGCAGCATCACGGTACCCTCAATGTCGCCCAGCTCGCGCCACTTCTTTTGCCGCTCCACAGTGTTTTCGCCAGAGTCCACGGAGCACGCGTTCTCCAGCGAGTCAAAGAACTCGAGAATGCCGCCTATAATCTGCCGCTTGAATCCGTTGCGCGCAAACAGCAAAAGCTGGTACACCATGGCGGGAAGCTCGTTGAGCTCGACTAGCTTGAGCTGTCGCAGCATTCGATTGGCCACCAATTCGATCTGACGCTCGCTCAGCACGATCTCGCGCAATAGTGCACAAACTGCCACCGACGCCTTGGGGTCCCAGCGGTACGAGCATGCAGACTCGACCCAGTACGACTTTAGCGCCAAGCCAGTTCGCGTGATCGTAGAGTCGCCATTAGCACCAGAATCAGCAGACGACGTGCCAGAGCCATCGGTGGCAATTTCCACCAGCCCAATCGTGCCCAAAGTGTCTAGCAGCATCGGCAAAAGGCTTTGCAATGCACTGGGAGTCGACCCACACGCCTTGAGCTCGGCGAGAATACGAAATGAAATGTCAATGATCGAGCGCGAGCTGAGCTGCGGCAAAACCTCGAGAAGTCTGTCGCAGATTATACTCCACTTTTTACCACCAGTGTTGTCCTTTTCGTCCTTTGGGTCATCTTCGCAGATTTGGCTCACACACGCGCTGGTCACCGTCCCCAAGATCGTCTCTCCGGCCAGTGCCGCACCCCTTTCAATCAGCGCACACCCGCCCTTAAATATGAGCGTCGTAAGCTGAAAGGCGGGACCCATTGATATGTCGCCAGATAACGTGCCCAGGTCTTCCTCAACCAGGCTGTACAAAGCGCCCTCGTCAAGTCCAGTAAGCATTTGCCCGATTTCAGCGTAAGCCTTTTCGCGGCCAAGCGTAAGCAACGCATCGACGATTTGTGAATTCGACTCTGCAGCCATTGCAAGAAAAGGGAAATTAGAAAAAAAAGTAATTGGCAACAAAACAGAAAGCGTGGCTGTTTGCTGCGCAGCAAAAAAATAACATAAAGGCATACAAACACTGGTTGATGAGTGGATTAGGTTATGATGGATCAAGCACAAACGAGAACAGTAAAAAAAAAAAAGCGATATGCGTGTTATAGTTGGCTTTATTTGGAGAAAAAGGATGATATACAGAAATGTTTGTGACTGTCAGTAGCCTACCTAATAGCCACGCTTTAGTACTGTTCGACTATCAGCGACCGCAGTTTGTGCTCATACAGAGCGACAATGCATTTAGTCGAATACCGGCATATAGCTATAGAACCTCAGTCCCGGCTGGCTGGATTTGCGTATTTCTGTGTACATTGTATCAAACAAATAAGCCACACCTTCACACTTGTTACAAGCGCCCTCCAACATGGCCTCTGTTCCATAAATCAATAAAATATTTTGGTCTGTAGGATACCCAGACCTCTCGAGCGTGTCCTCTTTGCGCTGCCATCACTTATGATATAGGCATTGATGTCCATATCCATAGCTTCGCCAGCAGCGCTCAATTTCTCAGATACCTCCTTCTTTAGATTATTGGCTATCTCTTGGAATCCATTTGTCGTGTACGCAACACTCTCGAAATAGTGTATTCCGCCAGAGGTAAAGCAAGTAGCATAGATCTCGCCAGACATTGTTCAAAGTAACAAATTATCAAGAGAGAGAAAAAAACGCTGGGTGAAACGGGATTCAAAAGGAAGAGAAAGATAAAAAGCCCTTTCTTTTTCTTTTGCGGAAGAGACGAGCACTTTGGCGAAAAGACGCGCAATATAGCAAGGACTTTAGCACTGCGTTCTTCACTGGGAAGCATCAGCTGACAAAAGATATAGCGCGCAAGAGTGTATATGCATTGAAATAAAATAATAATAAAAAGCATTATAATACAAACAAGTAAGTAATAAGAAGGGGGAAGTTTAGACAACCACGCCAAAATGGTTAGCGATAGAGGTGTCAGACACATCCAGCAGGGGCAAAAGGTTCTCAGGAGGCATCATGGATACTCCGCTTTCATAATAGTGATAGTCTGGAGCAAAATGAGGTAGCTCTGGCTTAAACCGCCAGTTCTTTTGAGAAGTGCGTACATTGACAAAGCCAAAGTGGACATCTTCAATGCCATCAATTGCCGTATTGTCATTGAAAAAGTCCTTGATAATCTTGTAAATCTCTTCATCATCGAACGAGTGCTTCACAATCATAAACTGGCCAGGGTTGCTGACATAGTCATGGACCTCGCTCTCTGCAAGAAAGGCATAGCGCACAATTAGTCCCTCTCTTATACGGTAGACTTCATTTCGCATTCGACTGATGCTAGATTATATAAAATAAAAAAGAGTGTAGAGGAAATAGTCTATTGTAAAAAGGTTTGGAGAACAAGCGAGTGATAGTAAAAGAAAGCAGTTGGTTGGAGAGGAAAGAGAAAAAAACGTGTGGGCAGCAAGGAGGAGGCGAGGGAGAAGACAATTCTTAAATAGTCGCCATGGTAGGCGGTTGCAACAGCAGAGACAGCGACGAGGGGTGGGGAAAAGAAAGAAAAAAAAGTGTCATACGCGAAACTATCACACGATAGAGGCTGAATGCTGGTGACATGTGTTGATATATCAATTATCGCCGGTGTCAAGCGCCGGAGGAAGAATGAGAGAGGCATGACTTTGGCTGAAAGAAAACACCATGTGCTGGCAGTCAACGATGGGCAAACCAGGTGATTTTGTTGATTGTGAAGCCCCGCAGTCAACAGAGGAGGGAAGGGAAAAAAAGGGGAGGGATCACAACAGCAAACAAAAAAACCCTCAGTCAAGCAAAGGTGGACAGAATGCCCAGAATAAGCTTGTTCTTAAACTGCAAGCGTGTCTGCAAATCGCAGACGTGGGCGATGGGGCCCTCGGCTTGGACGCAGGCCTGGATTTGCTCGGCGCGGCGCTTGCCAATGCCCTGCAGCTTCATGATCTTTTTCACGTCAGCCGAGTTGATCATCTGCAGAGCGCTGGCCTGGCAGATGTCGTTGAACTGCTCGAGCGACAGCCGCGCCTCGGCCTCCGAAGACAGCGACGATGCCAGCGGCCCCTGCTGGCCACCACCACTACTACTGCTGCTGCTGGCCCGTGACTGCTTTGGCGGCAGGGCCTTTGCGCTGGCGTTGCTGGTGGGGCGCGTGCCGCCAGGCAGCCGACGAGCGCTAAATTCATTCTCCTTTTCCATGCCGCTGCTGCCAGCCTCTTCTGTCAACTGGCGCTGTCGCCGCTGCTCGACCAAGCCGCGGACACCCAGCGACCCAGGCGCACGCACGCCTCCTCCTCGCCGACGACCCATAACAGCCTTGGTCTCGCTGCAGTCATCGTCCTCCTCTTCCAGATCACTGCTCCGCAGCACAAAGTCCTTGTCGCTTCGGTCGTCGCCGGGCGTAAGAGGCACGGCCAAAATGCGATTGAGCCGAGCGGCGGCGGAGCTCTTCGCCTCGAGGCGCTGCGTGCGCACGGCGGAGGAGGATACGACGACCTTGCGGTCCAGCCGCTGCTGCAAGTCAGAGTCAAAGGCATCGCCGCCTACGACGAACGGATTCAGCGCGCTCGAGCCAAAGCTTATGCGCCGGTCGTGGACTGAGCCCTCCGTAATGCCCGAGAACTTGCGTCCACCACCCGCCTGCTTTGCCCCCTTGGCTTGCGCAGCTGCTGCGGCCAAGGCTGGCGCGCCTGCCGATGCGCCAAGGAGCTTGACTCGCTTGGGTGCTGGCACAACTGCCCCCTTATTAGCCGATGGCTTGCTTGTGATCACTGCTGCCTTACTTGTGATCACTGCTGCCTTGCTTGTGATCACTGCCGCTGTGGCGGCCGAGGCAGGGAAAAGCGGCAGAGGCGCAGCACGCAGGGACGGCAGACCCTGGGACCGCGATGACGACGACGACGCCACGGGGTGGCCACGTGCGCGGCGCTTGGCCTTTTCGGCGCCCGGCGACTCGGCCAGGCCGTCGATCAGCCACAGCGGCCCGCAGTCGTCATTGACGTCATCGTCCGCCACCACGCCATGCGCAGGCCTCCTCTTCTCCTGCTGCTGCTGGTCGCTGACTCGCACGTTGGCCGCGCCGTGCGAGGCAATGGAGCTCCGGCGCTTATGGCGGCGCACGCGTGCACGCAGTTTATCAATATGCGCCTCCAGCTTATTGAGCTCTGGCGCATACCGCAGGGCCTCCTCGTAATGCGCCAGGGCCTTTTCCAGATCGCCCTTCTGCTCCAGCTCCCTGGCGTGCTTGAGCCACCCGCGGCTGGTCTTGAGCTTGGTTGCCGGCGTGAACATGTCAATGACCACGCTTGAATCCAGACGCGCGCCGCCCCCGCCGCTTTCTTTATTGCTGCTGCTGCTAATTAGTTGCTGCTCGATGCGCATCACTCGCTCCATTATTTCGTTGCTGGCTGACGACGATTTCTGCTCCATTTCGTGGAACTTTGCCGTCACTGCTCGCTGCACAAAGTCCGCCTGCTGGGGAAGAGGAGGAGGCCCGCCACCACCACCGCTGCCCATAGGCTTGCGAATAATGCTGCTATCAGAGTGTCGGCCTGGACGCGCTGCTGGCGCCACGTGTCGCCGCGCCGCTGCGTGTCCTCCGCTGCTGACCAGCGCGCTGCTGCCGGCGCCGCCGTCGTCTGCGGATATAGGAGAAAACTCGCCGCCCTCGCACGCCGCCGAGTGTTCCATAGTTTCGTCCGACCACCGCCGCTTGACGCCGCCACCAACCGCCACTATAGCCGACTTGCCAGCGCGGCCAGCCATCAAAGCGCCTCGGTGGTGCTGCAGCCGATCGACGGCCGACCACCGCTGCTCAACAACCTCGTGCGCAACGGGTTTATTGACGACCTCACGCGACTTTGTTGCAAAGTTCAGCGTATTGTTGGTGTCCTGCAAGAAGGCCTCACCAGGCGCCACATTGACAATCATCATGCCCAGGGATTCGCCGCCCAGAGAGTCCTGGAGTATGCGCGTCATTTTGGAGTCGCGATATGGGATCCGCGACGACCCAGTGTTCAGGGCCTCGACTACCTGGCCCAACACAAACAGGCTGCGGTTGATAGCGCTGCTCTCCGCCATACGGTCTTTGCCGTTCTCCGTGCGCCGATTATCCTCGCTCCCCGCCAAATCTATGAGATGCAAACGCCCGCACCACGTCTTCTTTCCCGCTCCAATATCGTCGCGCCACTGTACTTGGACTGTCAGGATAGCATGAGACCGCGACGAGTGGTTGTTGAGTTTGGTGCTGGCCGTCCGCCGATTACCGCTGGCCTTTTGGTAAATGGAGTCAAACTGCTCGTACGAGGTGACTCGCTTTTCGGAAAGTCCAGCGACAAATATTTTGCGGTTTGCGTCTTCGCGAATAGGCAGCCCGGCAAACGAAGGGTCGTGTGGTTTGAGCAAATCGAATACTGCTTCTTTGTATATCTCGTAGTAACTGATTCTGATATCGTAGTCGTAGGCGTCCCGCTGTTGGTGCATGAATATGTGCTCCACTGCTCGTGGGATTATTCCTGGCTCGGTTTCTGTCCCCTGAATCGTGTGCGTTTTGCCTGCTCCTGTAACTCCGTAGCAAAATACTGTAGCTGACATACCGCTGAACATCGTTTCTACCAATGGTCGTACGTCGTTGCGATATAATGTCGCCTGGTCGATATCGGGTCCATAGCACGAGTCAAAGCTATATAAAGAGAGAGAGAGAGAAAGAGAGAAGACTTAGTAACTAAAGAAAGAAGAGTAAGAGGTTTTTTTTTTTTTTTCTCTTCCGAGGCATTCTGATTTATTGTTACTCACTTGAACTTTACGTCCTTGGTGCTGTCGCGTGGATTGTTTACTCGCAAAACATTGTTGGCTTCCACTGCAACAGAGTCGTCGGGCTTTTCTGTCTTTAGGAACGGCCGAACGCGGCAGACCACCTTTATCTTGTGCCCAGAAAAAGACATGACAGATGTACGTGAAAAATAAAGAGCGAATTAAAAAAATGTGAATTGTTTATATTAACAGAGCAAAAAGAGGGAGAAAAAAATCGTAAACAATCGGATTTCTCGTTTTGCTCCCCCCACACGTTTATTTTTTCCATTACTGTTGGCGGATTTGCGCATTGTAAATTCTTTAATCTACAAAGCCCATAAAGGGCTCCGAAACAACGACGCCTTCATTATTTCCAAACAAACATTGGATAGGTGGCTCGTACATTGACATTTATTCTTTTTCAACATCATACTTGTTAACATTGCTCATCCATGGACATTGCCGAGGACACTCAGCAGCAGCAACAACCGTCTGCCACTTCCCCCGGATTTGCTGACCAGCGCCAAGCCAAAAAACAAAAGTTCCACGACAAGAAGGCCAGCGTTGAGCAACAGCCAATGGCGGATATCACCGACAGCAAGCGCCAAGTTCTAGCGCTGTTCACCAGTTACAGGGACACCTTGGACTCGCACCACGACCAACGCGAGCGAGTGATAAAGTGTTCGAGGGATATTACCGCGCTCAGCAAAAAAATCGTATTCTCTCTGCTCCGCATCACGCAAGAATCGTCGCCTGAATCCGTATTCAAGGATGCTGAAAACAAGCACAAGCAAGTGCTCGACTTGTTCCGCAAAATATCTGTCGAGCTCCAAGGGTCAAACTCACTAAAGTACAATCGCCAGGCGACTCCGGGTCTACAAGAGTATATTGAGGCTATTGGACTGTGGGCTTTTTTGCAAGACAACGTTTTGATCAGCAAGGATCAGGTTTTGCAGCGGCTATCTGTGCCCGGTCCCGATGATGTCGTCGCCCCCTTGGTGTCCGTTACTGATGAGGACTATATTTTGGGAATCAGTGATTTGCCCGGCGAGGTCAACCGTTATTGCATCAATGCTATCGGTAAGGGCGATCATGAGGCCGTTAGACGGTGCTTGATGTTCTTGCGTCAGATGAAGGAGGGCATCAATATGCTGATGTGCAGCGGATACGTGCGCGATCTCGATAAGAAGGTCGCCGTCCTCGATAGCAGTCTCGAAAAGACCGAGCGCGCTTACTATTCCATGTCTATCAGGGATAGCGAGATGAATACGCAGAATGGACGTCTCTCAATGGCCGTCGACATTTAACCTTTTACTATAGCTTTGGTAGTTGGAAGTTATTGAAACATTTAGTCACTTATTTACTCCACTAGCTTGCCAACCCTAATGAATCTGGACAATGACAAAAGCAAGAGCACCAACTCCCTTGTCGTGAGTACCAATCAATGAAAGTATGAACCCAAGAAGAATTCAGCGATGAAATCTGGCTTGCTGTACTCCTCCCCCTCACGGCGGCTGGGCGCCTGCTATCTCATCTGTGAGAACTAAAGGGCTGCATCTTGGATTCGAAAGTGGATCCAATTGGAAACATTGAGAATCACCAGGTTTAATCGCGATCTATTGTTGTATCTGTTTATTGAAGTTCCTGTCCATCATCATCATCCTTTCCTCTCTCGATTTTATTTTTTATTTTTATTCTTGTTACAAATCCAAAGGAAATGACTAATTTATCGGTGTTTCAGCTGCTTCCGGAGCACATTGTCGGGCTGATAGTCGATCACGTTGCTGGCAGCAGTCGCTTACGATATGATGGTGTCTACAGCCATTCTGCTGGCTACGGCAAGCTTCATGCGCCACTCGAGCGTGTCTGCCATAATTTTCGCACCTTTGTGCTCGCGCGCCTCTGCAGACGCCAGGAGCTAGATATATACGGCGATAGCCCCTGTTGTGATGACTATGTGTACCCATGGCCTTCACAACGCTTGGCTAGGGAACTGGATATTTGTTTGGGTCTTTGGTCCATCTACACTGGTCAAGCTCTCCGACTACTATCGAACTATCCCTTTGAGGGCTGCGCATTCCCGTTGGTTCGAAAGATTTCAATTGAAATTGTCGCCGATACCCGTGATACCCATGATAACTTAGAAGGTTACGTCGATGACTACCTGATGGAAAGATACGAGACCTATCCTCCAGATACCGCAGCCAACATAGCGGCGTTTGTGCTGCGACTCAAGGAGGTGATGCCCGCGATCAGCGAAGTCGATATGCTGCACTCTAATGTAGTTAGGCTTATGCTTGAGCGCCGCGACGCCCACTTGATGGATGTGGCACAACGACTCTTCAACATTGTCGAGACGCCAACGGTGATTACGTACTCCATGATTAGATTGGCTAGATATCTTGGTCTGGAGCCCGTCGGCAGTCTAGTGCGCCTCGATTGCTATGTATACGAAGAGCAAGATGCGTTTTTGCCATTGACACGCCGTAGCGCACAGAGTTTGCGGATTCTGGATCTATGTGTAAGCAATATGCCAGGAATCTCTGGGCTCATTCGGGACCCTGACAGTGGCAGATACGTGGAGTACTCTCGGCTGCAGCAGTTGAAGCTTCGCGTGGATCGTGATTCTGCTGCGCCGCAGAAACTCCTCTTCAAAGGCGCAGTGCCGTTTTCCAGTCTTCGGCGCCTGTACATAGATCGGAGCTGCCCATTTGATGACGACGTGCTCTTCAGGGGCAACAGCTCTTCGCTAGAGTTTTTCAGCGTGGCTTTACTTCCAGCGACGGTTACAATACTCCAGAGGTACAACGTGTTTACGCCTACGAGCCACCCGAATCTGCAATGCGTCGACACTAAAACGCCTCTACAAGAGACAATTAATATGTTTCCTAGTGCTGCTGCGTATACTCAGTTTGTGCTGAGTATCGCACCAAAGTCGTCTGTTCGAGGTATCTATGTTCTGTCCGAGTTTGGCGGGGCTCTTCAGCCAGCGCTCGCACTGCTGGGTAATCACGCCACTATCCAGGTTCTGTATATACCAGATGTGCTGCTGTCGATATGGGATGCACTTGATCTCATAAAGTCGCTCCCGCTGCTATCTGATCTGCTCGCCGCAGCTCCGACTCTTGACAAGCCTCCCCAAGGCAGCAACATGATTGAGCTTCCCGAATACGTGCGCTCGACCTATGCTCCGATAGGGATACGATTCCGGTGCTGGCATATTGGCTACAATGGTTTTGACAACTACCAGGAGCTAGCAACTTGCATGCTGCTGCTGGCGCTGGCTTTTCCCAATGTTGACTATATTGCTGTGGATCACTCCAACCGCAAGCCATTCATGAAGGCAATGAGAGAGAAGATCGCAGAGCTGGGATTCTGCAAATATGCACCGCGCCTCCAGCGCCTATTGTTTGACGGATGGGATGGCTGCGAGGATGACAGCGATAGCGATGGTGACATGCTCGAGTTTGATAGTAGTCAGTGGGAGTGTGGAGAGTAGCAATCATCACTTAACTTTTAAATAAATATCCAAAGACATCGACTACACAAGATAATTAATATTCTTTATCACGGATGTATAATTCAGGATTTTTTCATCAGGTAATCGACTGCGTATGTCTTGAACCAACTCCCCCTTGCAGCAACGGGATACACCAAATGGGACACTCGACACGCATAACCAAACATGCTACCTTTACAAATACTTGTTGAAACATGAGTTATATTGCCAGCTAAATAATACGAAGAGCTAATTAAAGCGGAAGAGACTGCTAATCTAGTATTTTTATTATTTCTTTCCCACCTTGAAGGACAAGATGGCGTGCGTCGTGGTAATTGTCTTATCAGCACTGGCCTTGTGAGTGCCAAACTTATCTTCGCAGTCCTGTTCGGAGTATAGCTTCACCGACCTTCCCCTGGTGTGAATAGAAGTCGTGGGGTCATTGAAGATCTTCTTAACGTTGACGCATTCGCCGGATTCGTTATCTTTGTACTGGTAAGAGCCCTTACCCGTTTTTTCCCTGTAGGCCACGTTCTGTAGCACGACATAGTCGCCGCCCCCCTCAGCGGGCTCCTCAGCACTGGCAAGTACTACGAAGAGACTGTAAAGTGCAAGTACAGTAAAAAAAACGCATAGTTTTTGTCAGAATAGCGCGTGCGTGTATATGCAGTAAATAAATGAATGGGTATCGCGAAGCGGGCGAGAAGTGCAAGCAGAGTGATGTATGAGAAAGTTGGAGGTAATGCAAAGCAATGTGTGGATACAAAAAAAGTGCTGTCTCCAAATGCCAGCTGTCTTGCATTTATACAAAAACGGCCACGCTATGTGGTCGTTTTATTTTTACTGTGGACTAAAAAGTTTTCCTGTGTGTTGTTTGAGACAAAAAAAAAATAAAAAGGAATGAAAGGCACGTGCCTACAAAGTAGAAGGCCTAAAGGTAAAAAGAGATTGGGTCGCCATGTCCTTTGCAGAACTTAGCCAGCAAAGTCAAATCACTTGCCCAGATTGAAAGCTAGAAAGGCATTGCGCTTTGGCAATACTATTCCAATGGTTTGGTCGATGCTTTGTGGTGGCTTTGCGCCTTTTCTCTCTAAGATCGCATGTTGTCTCTTTGAAGCAGCAAGCACAGGTAAAAATAGTGTTTCCGGAGGCTTTGGAGAGTTGAAAACATATTGGGCGCCTCTCAGTGATCACGCAATCGTAGTGCTTCAAACGACAATAGTAATTGGAAATTATGATATTCAGTCAAACATTGGTCCTATTAGTCAGATAAAAGCGCTGCAATCAATGCTTGTGGCCCGAAAACATGCTCGAATATATAGTATCCTTCACCAGCCTTTTGGCTTCCTGTGGGCTAGCACAGTAGTTGAGATTGGGACATACCAGGGCCTGAAGCAGCACAAATGTCACCGTCTCTTTGAGAGTAGTCTCCCTGCGAAAAGCATCCCTATCATGGTTGATGTGACAGCACCGGAATCAGTCACCCATTTGTTCATATTGCGAGAGCATATATGTGTGGAGCTCATCGCTAGAGATGCCACTGGGGAGCTGGCCATAAGCAAACCTCTGAACATGCATATCCAAGAGTAGCGGGAGCGAATTGAGAAGGACAATAGCATCCCAGAGCTGCAATTCTGCCTCCAGTAAGCGTAGCATCTGAATGCCAGGGTAATTGCCAAGAAGCGAGAGCATGGCAGGAATGCATCTTTCTCCAGACATGTGAGAAAACACCCGCACTGCAGCACCAGGCCCAATGTCGAACAGAAACTGCAAGCGCACTGCGTGCGTAGGAAATATACCAACCATTTTATCCTCCTCAAACCAAACGTCAACCGACTGCAGCTTCGGGTGGCTGTGCGGCGTAAACACCCTGTGCTTTTGGAGCATCATGACATCCTCGCGCGCCAACTTCATTTTCAAGAACTCGAGCGTAGCTGCGTTTCCCCTGAAGAGCATGTCATCGCCAAACGGGGGGTTGTTCGCGATGGGCAATAGTCGAAGATGAGGAAACAGCACTGCACCAGGTGCCACTGGTTTGTTCTCACTGTCAAACCTGGTGTAATGATCCAGCTTTAGAACGCGCAACTGGCGATACTCGACGTAGTTGCCACTAGTGGTGTCCTTGATGAGTTCAGAAATGTCGCCGCAGTTGTGAGCGTTGGTGCAAATATATTGCAGTGTCATCGCACTCTGCCGTGCCAGCTGCAAAACCGGCCCAATATCGCCGGTTTCTATGTCAACATGTGTCAAGTCGCAGATACCGTCCGTTCGCAGCTTCACGGGCAAGGAAAGCATGCTATAAAGGCTGTGTGCAATACGAGGAGCAAGTCGGAAGAGCTGCGCCATCAAATTCTTAGCAAACTTTGACTCTATGACCTCGTCATCACCAACCATACCACACAGCACTTCGACTTCACGGACCAGGGGCGCCATCATCTTGGTTACCTGCGCAAACGACTCGATGTTGGCCTGGACCATGGGCATTTTTCTTTGCTTCCATTGCTGCAGCGGCCATCCGTCCCGAAACTCCCTCTCAAATCGATTACACCATCGTGAATAACTGCCCTCATCGTCCTTGTCGTCTACGTTGCTTTCAATGTAGTCATCGTTCTCACCATTGTCATATACTTTGTGGAAGACAAAGATGAGCTTGCGGGCTTGCGGAAAGTCAAATTGCACTTTGCATAGCACCTCCAGAGCGCCGCGGTAAAAGACACTCGGGTTGTCCAGTATGATATACACCTCCCGGGCCAGGTGATGTGCACAGCGAAAGAACTTGCGAAGGCGAGGTGACGTGTAGAAGTGCGTGACCTTGCGATGGTACTTGTTGCCGCAGATCTTCAGCGAGTTGGTCTTGTAAAAGGTCACAGAGGCAGTCTCTCGGAAGTTTCGACAGACCCACAGCAACGGCAGCATCAGCAGCTTGTGCTCCTCAGAGTCAGGAGGCACGCCGCTGGACAAAACCCGAGTGCTGCCAACAAGGTGTGCTACCACCATTTGGACGGTGTGAGGCGGGAGAAGCTGAAAAGGCGATAGTTTGCATTTTTTGGGCCAAAAAAGTATCAAATAAAGTAGCCAGCAAAAGAGCCTACAAAAGCGATGGGCAAAGAGAGCAAGAGAGCGAAAGAGCCGTCGTCAGCAGAGGCTTATATGGGAGAGTCGCTTTTCAACGCCCTAATGAACAATGGTGCTGCGGATCGGCAAATGCGCCACTCGCAGCTACTACGCATTGCGCTCGATAGTCCAAAGGTCAACAAAGCGCAGGCAAGACAAGCCAGCTCCATATCTGCCACGCTATGCGCAACGCTAATCGACACTCTCATCTCAAGCACAGGGTCGCAATGTCAAAAACCGTGTCTAGCAAAGTCGAAGCCGCCAAACGCGCGCAGGGCTTGAGTAGCAAGCCAGAGCCAGAGAGTGGTGCTCCTTGCGAGCCAGCCATTCAACGTAGCGATTTGATTGTGCATCAACAAGGAGGCCAAGTAAGCAGACTTGGCACGAGTGAACGCGTTCACCCGTACTCCCGCAATCACAAATTAGAGCAGAGTAGCCCAGTTGCAGCATAGCGGAGAGATTTGACAGCCAGTATTTTTTGCCTATTCAGGCTCCTATCCGCGCTGGTAATCGACAGGCTAGTGTTCGTGTGGTACGCGCTTTAGCCAGCCGTCTGCCTGCTCCGACACTCAAGACCGCAATAAAGAAACGTGGTACCCCAGTTGCCAATGTAGCGGAAGGTGGGCAGCTAGATGTAAGTGAGCGCAATCGCCTTCGTTCCTCTGGTCGCTCACAGCCAGCACTTGGTCGGCGACAGCAGGTGAATAGAAACGAGCAGCATTGTCCACCAAAGAAGGCCCAGTAATTTGCTACTTTTCAAATATTCTATCGCATTACAACTAAATCTATAAACCTTTACAGCTTGTACCGAAAGTCTGGGTGATTGTCGGCTAGGTCCTGTATTTGCTCGCTAGTCAGGCCAGAGATGTCGAGTGGCATGCGATCTCGGCGGTCGTTTTCCTGCGCCAGAATCCATCGAAGCAAAGTTGCGGATAGTAGACAGAGCACAGTCATTGACAAGCACACCGAGTGGCCCAAGGCAAATGCCGGCGAGTCTGTGTCGCGGTAAACAAATGCCGTAGCCAGAGGGCCCAGTCCGCCAAACGCCGAGGTAATGGCAGCAGCCATAGCCGGCTTTGTGCTCCCTTGCTGGTTGGCCATTTCCCAGGCAGGGCCATGCGCGGCGGGCTGCGGCGACGCGAAGCTAAACAAAAACAGAGCAGCCAGCTGCGCAATGGCATTGCCGCTTGGAGCAAGTAAGGCGAGGAGGAATCCGGCGATAGTAATGACGTTGGAGATCGCGATGGCCGTGGATGAGCCTCTGGCATACCTGGCAATGTAAGCGATGCTGGCCATCCCCGAAAAGGCCATAAAGTTTGTGAGCGCCGTCAATAGCTGTGCCGTCTGCGTAGAGTACCCCTGGCTGGCAATAAGCGTAGGTCCAAACATGCCGTTGACTTGGGTGGCGCCGTTTGCGCAAAAGTCGATCAATGTCCAGAGCCAGATCTTGGGGTCTCGCATAGCCATGCCCGCCTGGCGCAAGCTGATACTGCGAGTGCTGGCAACGGTGTTCTGGCGCGCCATCAGTCGCGCAACAAGCTGGCGCTCAGCCGCAGTCACAAAGGTCGCTGTATCGGGGTAGTCCTCCAGCATGCGCAATCCCAGCAGACTCCAGACCAAGCTCAGAGAGCCGACAAAGAGGAAGATGTTTTGCCAAGGCCGCAGACCAAAGGCCTCAACCGATGTCAGGAGGGCGCAGAGCGGGCCAATGCAAATGCCGCCAAGCCCAGCGCTGGCAAAGAAGAAGCCCATGCGCTGACGCACCAAATCACGCGGATACCAGTACGAGATATAGTACAAGCTTCCAGTCAAATACCCGGCCTGCACCGCACCAAAGAGGAATCTGCAAACGGCCAACTGCCTGGCATCTGCCACAAAGGCAGTGAGCAGTGTGACCAGAGACCAGGCAAACATGGAGCCGCAGAGCCAGTATGTGGGCTTGACGGACTTTAGGACGAGGTTAGATGGCAGCTGGAATATGAAGCTTCCCAAATAGTACACGCCCAAGGCCAGGTTTATGTCGTAGCCGTGGAGCCCCAAGTCGGCGCTGAGCCCGGCGATTTTGGCGTTGGACAGCGCCATCTTGTTGAGCGAGTCTGTGGCATAGCCGATGCAGATGTAGAGCAGTAGACGGCGGTCGCACTTGCTTGTGTACGAGCGCAGCACATCCTCCTCCTTTGCGCTCAAGTCCAGGGGCTTGTTGATGTGGAGTACGTCGGCCTCTAAAAGTGGCTGCGTCTCATCGGTTGACCGTGTGTTGCTCAAAGGTGATGCCATGAAGTAGAAGGAAATGCAAGAAATATGAAGCATGCATCAAAAAGAGAATGAAGGCTGGCGCTTGCCTCTTTCGGCAAGAGGATGATTGCCTCGGCTGACCTTCAGGGGACACTCGGCCCCGTGAGAGAGAAGATACTCGAGACGAAAAAAGTCAGGAACGGAAGATATGCAAGGCGTGCGTGAAGTTAGTTCCGCGGTTCAACAGATAATGGAGGCGGCTCGCAGCTCAACTCGGCGAGCCGGCTGTTGCCAGTGACGTCGTCAGGTGTCCTTTTTCCCCACACCACTTCGCTCTCGTCTCTTGGAGCATTATCTGCAGCAATATCCCTTCTACTCTTTTACCGCCTCTTATATTTTCTCATGGCAGCCAAGGCATTCGAGTGGGTCAAGGCGAGCAATGGAGCGATTCCCAGCAACGCCATAGCGCAGGGCGTAGAGCGCGACGGAAGGCCGCTGTACATAGCGCGAGCATTCCTCAAGGGCGGACTGCACCCAGGCAAAGCAGCGCCGCACTTGGCCAACGGCGGGTTTGCTACCGGGTATGGCGGGCGCGCGCAAGAGCTCAACGAGTACTTTGTGCTGTGTGGAGACATCAACCGCGCTCAGTGGATACCAGCGCACGGGCCGGCGAAGCAGCAGAGAGAGGGTCCGGCGCTAGTGGAGGGCGGACATGAAGCGGACGGTGAGCCGCTGTTTATTGCCAAGGCCAGTGTAGACAACTCGCAACAACTGGGCAAGGCTAGTAGACAATTGCGCAATGGCATGAGCTATAGCTACGGCCCCGCTGAGCGCAATGAAAAGGACTACATGGTCTTGGCATATCGCTAGAAGTAGACGCACGTTTGCTATCTTTACTATATCTATTGTAGTAGTGTATATCTAGAAAAGGAATTCACGTTTGAACAAAAATGTTGGCCAGGTGAGGATGGCGACCTTTGTACTCATCGATAAACGCGGCTACAGATGACATGATGTACTCTGGCACAATAAACTTCCTGAGCGCACACGCGTGCAGGATAAGAGCTTGAATTCTGCAGGCACTGGCTGGTATAGGGAAACCGTTGTCAAGCTCGGCTATTTTAATGGTGGCTAGCTTTGCGCCCCAAGCCAGCAGCGGATCTGTACTAAGAAACAGCGACTCGTCAACCGAAAAGGTGTCTGCCAGGGTGGTGCCAAATTCCAAGCGGGATGCCTGGAAGCCAATAAGATTGGGCAGCCGAGCTATTAGCTTGCAAGCAGTCTCGTAGCCGACTATGAATATCGTGAGATATGTAAGATTGGCCCATCTTATAAACCCTGGATCGATCGAGTCCCGGTCTCTATAGATATCTAGATGTGCCGTTCGACCGATGCAAATACTGGAGCAGAAGTGGTTGGTGACGCTGTAGAAATCTGTAATATCATCAATCTCGAGTAGACGGATGTAGACGTACAGATCTCCAACACAGGCAAGTCTCAGTCGAGTACAATGGCGGATCTCATCTAATGACCCAGACAGGTCAACCTCTTCAAGCTCGGGAAACGGAGTATCAGCGTACAAAAGGTCGCAGTCGGGAGTGCAGTTACTAATTTCCATCTTCTTGAGGACCGGAAATAAAAGCTGGTCGCAGTTAAAAGCGCCCAAAGTTATTTTACGCTGCACCTCGTCCTTGGTAAGATCGGCAAACTGATATTTATACGAGAGAGAGAGAATGGTCAGCCGCGGGAAGACAATAGGCCGCACAAATACGTCGTAGCGGAAATGGTGCCAGGCAAAGTTGCGCGGAACGCTGCTCAACTTTAACACCCTGAGCGTCTCGCCGCAGATGCTAGGAAGAATGCGAGCTGCTGACGAGTCCAAGGTCAGCTCCAACACCGCTATATGCCTTGATAAATGAGGAATGGAAAGTGAAAAGAGACCTTGTTCTCTAAGGATCTGTAGCTGTCCGCCATACATATAGGCAAAGCTGGCACCAATCGTGTCCCCCTTGGCTTTTATACCTGGGCGCCGCAAATTGAGCTCAGCGATATTGCGCATGTTCTGTCCAAAGTACTGCATAGTGCGTGCAACTTCTGCTTTATCCGACTCGCTGGCAACGGCTTGTTCGTAGGAGAAGTCATAACTCGGGGAGTAATCGCCAAAGTTCAGTGTGTTGATGTACATCCAGTCGACGTGGTCCAGCTGAAGAATGTCTAGTGCAATGTGGCGCAGGTTGTCAGGCGTGGCAAACTCTACCATATCTATGGTTAAGCGTCTGGCCATTAAAGTGCATTGGCGCGCGATGAGCAGCTCGGCATTGGATATCCAAGCTGCGCGAATGTCGTTACTAGAGGCATCTGTGAGGGATTCGTGATCGTCGCATTCCGGGACATACTCAACGTAAACGTGGTAAAAGACAAGGGGCTGCGCTAGCTTAGTCCACCCGCGACAAACGGCTATCAAAGGCAACTTTTTCTTCCACTCGGAGAGGCGCTTAGCTGGAGTCGCCGCTGCCCAGTACAAAATCTGCCAAAGGACATTTACAGGAAGGTCGTTGATATGCGGCATAGAAAAGGAAGTGAAAAATGTTGAAAGTGGATGAAAGAAGAGAAAGGGATATGACACGCTTTGCATCTATTCACAAGGCGTCCTTCGTGCATTCTCTTTGCGCTGATTTTTCAATTTGCGGCAAGTGGATAACTTAAATGGGATACACCTGGCTTACATTACCAAACACGTCTTTCATGAATACTGATTGATTGAGTCGCGTCTTTCATGAATACTGGCTGTACCGCGGGCTCTATTAGTGACGAAATAATATAAAAATAATGGGCGCAAAAAGGCTACTGAAGATGAATGTCTATAGCTCAGTCATTGATCTTGAAGGACATGACAGAGAACTCGTAATTGTTTGGATAGAATTTGGAGTGCGGAGTGGTAAGGATCATTTCAGTGCAGTTCTCGCCGGCGTACAGAGATACCGATCGTCCAAGAACGGCAATTTTGGTGTCGGCTCTATTAAAAGCTTTATGGACGTTTCTGCATTCGGTGTTTGAAGATGCGTACGTGACGGCGCCTTCGTAGTGAGCGTCGTTCATTAGCCTGACGTAGTCGGTGGCGATTTTAAAGGCGCTGGGGAGCGCCACCCAGAAACTGAAAAGCGCAAGTACGATAAAGAAGTGCATGGCTTTTGTCGAAATAGGGCGTGAGCGCTTATGCAAAAATGGGAGCAGCGCCTAGCAAAAAGAGAAAAGAGAAAATAGTAGGATGAGAGACAAGAAGCAACGCGCAGATAAAAAAAAATGTGGCGGTATTCTAGTACCGAATGTTCTGTATTTATGCGAGAGCCTCTTGCTCTGCTGCTGTTTTTCAGTTGGCCGATAAATGGCGTTTCTTTGTAGACTTTTTGTTGCAAGGAAAGGATGGGCGACTACAGGAAAATGTGGCGAATGGTCGATCTAAACACGGATAGTACCTTCTTAGAAAATGGTACCCGATCTACACGCGTGCTCCAAACTGGAAAGAGCGATTTCCCAAGCCAGATTCGCACCTAGAAAGGCAGTTTCTTTTTCCAGCTGATTTGCACTACAAGCACAGTTCGCTTTTTGGTTCCAAGATTTCCGGATGTTTCGCTTTCTTACGCGGTACCCCTTAGTCGCTTGTTGCTTTCGGAAAGTACATTGACGCCGTTGAATGCAACTAATAGGGCCATGTTATCGGGATGTCGCTAAAATAGTAGATCCAGCTTACTCAAGTCGTCTTGCTGCTAAGGTAGCCAGCCCACCACTGCTCAAATGGCACGCAGTTGATGTTAACGCCGATCTCCTCCAGTGCCGCTGTCGACAGCTGCGTGTTGTCTGGGCGAGAGGCCATCTGCTCGGCAGCAGGCTTTTCTGTGACGGGAGCAATGTGGTGCAGGCTGTCAGGCATGCCAAGAAGTCGGGCAAACACTTGACACATGTCGTATTTGGTCATTTGCTCAGAGGCCGAAAAGTGGAAGACGCCAGCAACGCCCTCGCCAACAGCGCCAACGCTGATCTCGCTCAGATCAACAAGGACTCGCGCGACGTCCTCAGTGCACGTGGGGAACCTCGCCTGCCACGCGTCCATCTTTGCACTGGTTGCAGTTTTCTTTACTGCGTCAACTAGCACATTGACTGCGCTTTCCGCCGCGTACTCTGTCGGCCCGTAGAGCACAGGCACGCGCAAGAGGGCCGCCTCTGGATTTGCCCTTTGCACTGCCCGCTCGCCGGCCAGCTTTGTGCGCCCGTAAAAGTTCAGCGGATTGG
>JANBRY010000011.1:0-18878 GCA_027577975.1 Coemansia sp. RSA 2681
GTCCGGAAGCGGTGCAATGAGATTGACTATCCTATGTTGGAGGAATATGACTTCCGCAACGACACGATCAACCCCAACCTTGACATCGATCTCAAGCCAGCGACCACGATTCGCCCGTACCAAGAAAAGAGCTTGAGCAAGATGTTTGGCAATGGCCGTGCTCGATCGGGCATCATTGTGCTGCCTTGCGGTGCTGGCAAGACACTGGTCGGTATCACAGCCGCGTGCACCATCAAGAAGAGCATACTTTGTCTGTGCACGTCGTCCGTGTCGGTTATGCAGTGGAAGCAGCAGTTCCTGCAATGGTCGACCATCAAAGAGGAGCAGATTGCCGTGTTCACCTCCGACCAAAAGGTGCAGTTCCAGGGCGAGGCTGGGTTAGTCATATCCACCTATGCAATGATGGCAAACCCTCGCAAGCGCTCTCCCGAATCGCAACCGATGATGGACTTTCTCAACGAGCGCGAGTGGGGCATGCTGCTCCTGGACGAGGTGCACGTCGTGCCGGCTGCCATGTTCCGTCGCGTGGTAACAAACATCGCTGCTCATTCCAAACTAGGCCTGACTGCCACGCTTGTGCGCGAGGACGACAAGATCGACGACCTGAACTTTCTCATCGGGCCAAAGTTGTACGAGGCGAACTGGATGGACTTGGCAAACAAGGGCCATATCGCTACGGTGCAGTGCGCTGAGGTGTGGTGCACGATGACTCCCGAATTCTACAAGGCGTATCTCGAGGAGGCCTCGCGCAAGCGCATTCGGCTCTACATCATGAACCCAAACAAAATCCGTGCGTGCCAGTACCTCATCAACTTCCACAAGTGCCGTGGCGACAAGACCATTGTGTTTATCGACAATGTCTACGCACTACGGGCATATGCTGAAAAGCTCGGGCTGCCTTATATCTGTGGCGAAACTAAACAAGTCAAGCGCATGCAAATTTTGCACCAGTTCCAGCATAACCCAACTGTCAACACCATCTTGCTCTCCAAGGTTGGCGATACGTCGATCGACTTGCCCGAAGCCACATGTCTGATCCAGGTGTCCTCTCACTTTGGGTCTCGGCGGCAGGAGGCTCAGCGCCTTGGCCGCATCCTGCGCGCCAAGCGACGCAACGACGAGGGATTCAACGCGTTCTTCTACTCGCTGGTCAGCAAGGACACGCAGGAGATGTACTTTTCGACCAAGCGCCAGCAGTTCCTGATCGACCAGGGGTATTCGTTCAAGGTGATCACGCACCTCGAAGGCATGGAGAGCTGCGCAGATCTGGTGTACGGCGACAAGGACAGCCAGAAGAGCCTGCTGCACTCGGTGATGATGGCCTCGGCGGCGGACGCCGATATGCAAGAGGATATGCCCGACGACCTTGACTTTGACGGCCGCATCCGGGCTAATGCTGGCGTGCGGCGCACTGCTGGCTCGCTCAAGAGCCTGTCGGGCGCGGACCATATGGCGTACATGGAGTCGGGCGGCCGCCGGGGCGGTGCAGGTGGACGTCGCGCGGCGCACAATGAGCCGGTTGAGCACCACCCGCTGTTCAAGCGGCAGTTCTACAAGAAAAAGTAGTAGTTGCCTTTAGCTACTTTGCGAAATCACACACTTCACCAAAGCTCCCAGGCCTGCATGCTTTGCCGCTGGCTTTTCTTGCCTTTGCTTGTCCTTTTTTCTTCGTATTTTTTTTTTGACTTTCTTGTATTTGAGCCAATGGACAGCTACATTCGGCATCTCGTAGGCGACGTCCAAGATACTCATTTAGCCAGCGATGCACTTTTGCAGTCGACACTCAGCATAGCCGCCGTGGCCGCGTTGTCGCAGGAGCTCGGCCAACGCATGGATATTGGCAAGGTAGGATACAGATAGCACTGGCCTCTCGACTTGCTGCGTATTGGAGGCAAGATTACTGAGCAGCGCCTTGCCAGATCTTCTTTCTCGTTGCGAGTAGGAGGCGATAGTGCGCACGCTGCACGACAAGCGCGATACCTTTGCGCGCGCTGTTGCCGAGGCCGACAGGGCGCAAGAGGCAATTGGCGAGCTGCTACGAGGCGTCGACGATATGCAAGCTCTGCTGGGCGACGAGAGATCCGGGATCCACGCGCGCCTTGCCGATGCCGCAGAGAGCGAGGCGAGACTGCGCAACCAACTGCGCGAGAACGGCGCCGCTTTGGCGTGCATGCGGCTGCTGGCTCGGCTGAACGCCGATCTCCGCTCTATGGACGCACTTATACGCGAGGGAAGGCTGGAGCGGGCGTCTGAGATGATCCTTGCCGTCGAGCGCGTGCTGAGCGACGCTGCAATTATTCACGATACGCGCATCTTTGGCGAGCTGAGGAGCAGAGTCGACTTGGCCAAGGCGAATATTAGGCACAACGCAACTGCTGCGCTTCAAGGGTTGCTGGTCATCAGAGTCGACGATTCTCTGGCCCAGCTCATCGCACCAGCCGATTCTCTGCAGAAACGACAGGAGCGACACGATAGCACGCGGTCGCTGCTTGCTGCTCTCGATATGCTTGGAGTACAGGACGAAGTACTGGCTGCCTACGGCGCGCACTTTGTCAAAGCCTTTATCCGCCCCGTACTTGCCACGCCCGTCATTACGCAGGACTCGTATTCCGCGAATGAGGGCACCCAGCTGTTCGGCGTGCAGCGTAGCAATATGCCAAGCCGTGTCACTGAGCCTGCTGCCGTCTGCGCGATTGTGACCAGTGCCTTTGCATTTGCCAACCAGGCTCTGCCGCCAGATTTCTCAACAAGCGGCAGCAAAGAGCAAGCGGTGCGCACAATTTCCCCGTGGACCCGTCAGTGTCTTTCGGATGTGGCCAACATGGTTCTGGAGCGCTGCTTTTCGAGTCGCATTCCGGCGACGAGACACGAACTGGAGGACTTTCGCAGCACCATCAATGCACTGCTGGAGTTTGAGTCTCAGCTGTTCGAGCTGTGCCCAGCATCTGCCAGCGACGCTGCCCGTCGGCCAATCCATGCAGCAGTAAGCCACTTGGACGAGCTATTTGTCAGGCGCCGATGTGACCTTGCGCAGAGACGTGCCAGAGAGTTGGCTGAAGACCCAAGCTTTGTCGCGTTTGAACTTGAGCAACACCAAGTGTGGTCGCTGGACTTGGTTCGAGACTCGGTTGCTACGTCTGGCTGTGGCATCTCGCCGCTTTTAGCAAAGGCGGCAGAGCAAGTGGCCTCCCAGCACTCTGCAAGCGCGCCTGGTGGAGCTATGGTATTTCCCAGGTGCGCCATTTCGCGCGCTGTGCATGAGCTGGTATTGGTTGTGTACAGTTTAGTTAATGAGGCGGCGCTATCCAGCGATTCGCCGAGCCAGCTCTCCTTGCTGCTGAGCACAGCCAGGCTCGTACTTGATCTGTTTCGCGCACTATATCCGACGCTCCACCGCGCTCAGCTGGCAAGGATACCAGCACTGGCGTGGCAATTCTTCAACGACTGCTTGTATGCCTCTCACCATGCGGGAATCGTCGCACACCTCGTCTACCTCCTAATCGCAAATATGGCTGGCGATATCGAGAGCAGCGACGCGTGGCTTGAGACGGCACGCCTCTTCCTTCGTGCTGGCAGCACTCACGTCGAAAGCATAGTAACACGCGAGGCGAGCGAGCTCAAGGCTCTTGTTGCTGGCTGCAGCGACGCCTTTTACGATGCTGCCAAGGAGACGGCAAAGGCGCAGCTTGCAAAGTCCAGAAAGCAAATACATTTGGCACTCACCCAGCTGGCTCGGGCCTTGCAGCCTCCCGTCGCCACGCCACACATCTTTTACCAAACAATCGGGCACTTTATAGACGCTGCGTGCGAAGCCACCACTGAGGTGATTGTTGGGATCCGCGACATTGGCGTTGATGACTCGAAAGCTCTAGCCGATCACTGCCGCAGCATGGGTGCACTCAGTACGCTGCTTCAGCTCGACTCGCACATATTGGCGGCCTACCAAAATACCTTGGCTGCGCCCAGTGACGTGCCAGCTACTGGCGTGGAAACTGACGAGCCGCCTCTCTCTGACAGCGAGGCTGGAACGCCAACTTTTGGATCACGCTGCCCGTACAATGGTAGGGAAATCGCGGCCAGCGCTGCGAGTGCTAGGCTAGCCAAGGGCTATTGCCAGCTCGCAAGCAAAGCTGTGCAGCTAGCAGATAGCTTGCTAATCTCGCGAGCCGACATTTTGGCTAGGCGACGCGCCGGATTATTGGCGCAGCTTACAACCGAGGAGCTTGTTGGCTTGATTCGCGCCTTATTTTCGGATTCAAAGGAGCGCGCCCACGACATTGACACGCTCATGTCGCTGGACTTTGGTGCATTTAGTAGTTGACTTGCTATTTCCCTTGAGTTGCCGTCACTTTACAACTAAGGAACACGAGTAAATAAGTGTGAGGCTTACTAGCTGTGATATGCAAATGCTCTGACAGAATCCACTACTAGCGAGCACTGAGCTGATGACGTACTCATCAGGCGAGGAGCGAGCAAGCACGACATTTATCTGGCAATCGTTTCCATTTGAGAAAGCTGGCATCCTTGCTAGTGCTGAGGCGAGCAGTTGGCAGCACTGTGGCATCCGGCTCGGTCCTCTGGAATGCAACGACGAGTTCAATTAGTAGATTGGAGCAGCACTCATGTATCAGACGTCATAAGTGGCGATATTTCACTGCGTTGACGCGCAATGTGTGCATGATAGTCACAGCGCCATCACCAGATACAGTCGATCCTGCGTTAGCCACGTCTGGCTGCAGCTCAGCACTGCGCGGATAGCTCAAGCCTCGCAACGACCTTGGAGCTTCATCCAAATTTGATTGCTGCTTGGCGCATTAAGCCCCCATCTAAGCAACGGCTCCGCCATGCGCTAATAGAGCGTAATAGCAATCAGCCCTTCAAGGCGCGGGCAGCGATCAAAGCACGCAAGCCATCGCATCTTTTTGCACTAAGCAATGTCGCTATGATATCGAATGTACGTGCTTCGGGCGCGGGTAAGGGTTGCCGGCTTTTGTATTTAAGCAGCTACTGCCGCCCTGCCACGGAGAGAATAAAAATCTTATAAGGATTATATTCTTGTTTATTATTAATTTTTTTATTTTTTGCTAAAAAAAAAAAAAAAAAAAAAAGTAAGTAAATAATTTTCTTGCTTGAGCGTTCGTCTTCTGCCCCGCAAAAGGTGGGGGCCGACGCCTTAAACGCGTCCGAGTCCAGCCTTATCCTTTCCAGGGTGGGCTCGGCCATCTGCACTGGCACTGCGCTCAGGCCTGTACCAGCTAGTGACTCGATGTGCTGGCAGTCTCTGGCCGCAGGAGCGTTAGCCTCGTCTTGCGGCGTGGCCTTCGGCATGGCAGCACTCATGTCCTCGGCAGGCGGGGCCTTACTTAGCCTGGCTCATGGGGCAGAGCTGCCGCTGGCTGTAGAGTGTCTGACCACAGAGTCACTTTCAGAATTGGAAGACATGTGGTTTCGCAAGTGGCGTAAAGTATAGGGAGCTTTTGCTCTTGTCGTGTTTTTAATAATTATATATTTAGTTCGAGAAATAAAGCAAAAGCTGAGGAATCTAAAACGAGGGGCTTTGTTACAAGCATATAGATATGATATGTGTGCTAATAGATAATATTCAAATACGACTAGTTCGTCCCAGATTCCCTCGAGGATCTGGGCGCTCACTCTTTAAATACTATTCTATCCGGCACACCCTTATCCGTAGTCGTGCACTCTATCACTGCCATGATAATGTCTTGTAGTGCTCCGCGTGCATAACTCCGTCATCACCGCCTGATCCATGATGCATCAGCGAGTCATCATGATCAACGTGTGACACCGGGTCATGAAAAAGCGACCATGTCCCGAGGAAGGCAGCCAGCCAGCCAATAGGAGCCGCCGTAGAGGCGTATCTGCGGGAAAAGAGGGACGCTCGATTTGAAACAGCCAGAGGGAGGGGGAGTAAGCAAAGTGTTGTTTGGCTTTTTTCATTTTCCTTCGGCGGCTGTTTGCAGGCAGCCGTGTATTAGCAAGGCGGTGGCGGCCCTTTTTGTTCCAATTTATTCTTGTTCTGCAGAAAAGCCGCTTTCCAGCGACCCCAATAGCGCCTAGGGTGCCAAGCAGCACCACCAAGTGCAGCAAAAAAGGGAGCTTGGAAAGGAAAACGGATCCAGCTCCGCTCCTTTGGAGCCGTGCGCCCTGCCAGGCGGGGGCGGGGAAGGGGGAAGGGAGAAGGGGAAGGGAGGGGAGGTCCCCTTTTTCTCCGTACCCGGCAAACAGGCGGATCCGCAGCAGTAGCTCCGCGCCAGCAGCCGGTCTTGTGCCCAGCAAGCAGCAGAAAGCTTGACGCGCTGCCGGTCTGGCGCGTTGATGCGCGGACGCGTCGCTCTAGCAAAGAAGCGCGTCGCTCTAGCAAAGAAGCGCGTCGCTCTAGCAAATAAACGCGTCAAAGGTGCTCTGGGCGGTGACTGTGCAGGACCCACTGGAGCACCGGAGTACCAAAGCACTGAAGCACCGGAGCACCGGAGCACCGGGTCACAACGCCGGGAGGCGGGGGGGGGGAGGGGAGAACAAGCTCACGCATGAACGCATCAGCGAAAGGAGCCGCCTGGGACTGAAGGGGGAGGCGGCGAGAACGAAGCCAGCAAAGCTCCTTCTCTTCTCTTCTCTTCCCTTCACTTTTATTTTTTATTTATTTCTTCCTCACTTTCCTTACTTTGTATCGCACGACTCACGCCAGAACACTCGCTCACTCGCACACGCTGCTTCGCAAACGCACCCTGGCGCATCACTGAAGCACGGCACACTCGACGCTCTGGCAAAGCACCTGTTTGAGGCGATATCAAGGGTACGTCACTTCAGGCCGTGCCTAGGCTTGGCACCTTCACTTCTGCTCCATTTATATACACTCTTTTTTGTAGCGGTTGGATGGCCTGCTCCCGCGGCGAGGATATACGATCAGCGATCCTGAGACTTTGAATCGGGCTGTCGCAGCGTGTGGCACTACGACAATCAGGCGTGTGGCGGAGCTCTATATCGTGTGCGCGACACGCACGAGCTGCATATGCTTTTCGCTAGTTATTTCAACGCCAAATACACTTTTCATATCGACACTCTAGTGCCGACTATTTCCAACAATACAATACTTCTCATCAGTATCGCCCAATCAACACACTCGCGTGGTATATTGATTTAGAGAAGAAGAGCAACAGAGGCAAGCTAAATAACAAGTACGACAGCGTGTTGCAGCAGCGGTGCTGCACGCGGCCAAGGCTCTTGATGCCAGTTAGTTGTCGTGCTGCAGTCTAGACTCACATTTCTCAATCAAGCAATGGCACGAGCGGATGTTCTAATGATGGTACCATTTATTCCCCCTGTGTGGTGGCAATTGGGCAACTCTAGAAATAAATACTAGTTAAAGGGTTCCAGTGCAAAAATCAACACCAAGTCCACCGGGCCATATGGAAATAAAAAAATCTCTAGCGAAATGATGTGACCAACTTGCCTTCAGATATTGCGACTTGCACACGGTGGGCGAATAGGCGGTACTCAGCATCCCTCTGTGCCGTCGTGTTGTAGAATCGATCCTTACTATATCACGCATGCTTGGTTTGATTCAAGCCTTAAGGAGAGTGGCCACCTTCTCGTGTGTACCAGCTATGGCGCTGACAAGCGCAGTTTACTGGCTGCTTACAGCTACCTTATTAATTATTCAGCGCTGTTCCAGCTGCTGAGATAATTAATATATTTTGAAACTAGCTGGGAATATAGTACAAAATGAAAAACACATTGCTACAAGTTGGCAACAATAAATGCAGAGAGAATCATGAGCGCCCCAATGTAATATGGCAGCGATACGTTGAGGTCTTTAAGTAGAATATCGCCTGCCATGCTCAGCGGGATGGTCAGCGAGAGTCCCAGCGTAACAACCAGCGGCGACGTCATGAGCATAGCCAAAAGCCACAGATAGTCTGACAAAAATGTGCCAATCAGGGCGTTGACCCCAATCATGAGCCACATAGAGCCCGAGTGCGGGAGCTGAAAGGTCTCGATGCCCGTGTAGTGAAGGATTATGAATCCAGGCCACAGGAGCAGGATATTAGCTAACCCAACGGCGCCAAAGAACAAGGGCGTATCTAGGCGCGTCTCATCTCCAATCCGCCGTTTCAGCAACGTCGTGTAACTTCCGTATAGTGCGGCGCTCAGCAGCGCCAACATGTCACCCAACCAAGATAACGGCATACGCGTGAAGTTTGCCTCGGCGTAGCCATATTTCATAATGCTGTAGACGCCAAGAATGCTCACAAGCACGGCAGCCAGCCGCATGGCATTGAATCGTTCAACTCCGGCCGCGGTACCAATAACAAGCGTAAATAATCCAGAGGTCGAGCACAAAATCGACGAGTTTGCTACCGTCGTGTATGCCAGCGATGCGTTTTGAGTGACATTAGCGGCAAACCACAAGCCGCAAAAGCTCACGCCAAGCAGTACGGTCTCGTTCACAGATAGTTTGGGCTGCAGTTGCTCGAGATGAGCTCGTGGAAGGTGGACAGGCGCATTGTCGCGTGCTGCAGGCAATGCCTCGTCGAATCCGCTATCAGGAGGCACTAGTGCAGTGCTCTCGTCGCTGCGAGAGCGCTTTCGCTGCGGGAGATTGTTGGTTTGTCGGCACTTCCAAACTCGCGATATGTATGCGCCAACTAGGTACAGCGAGAACGTACTCGTGTTGAGGTATGTAACGAAAAAGGGCCGGTTGTACTCTAGCTCGCCAAACAGCTTGCTGACCAAGAACGATGACCCGACCCAGATAAACACGACGCAGAGAAGCAGAAGCAGGCCTACGGTGTGCCGCGCTGGCGTCAGAGCGAAGGCCATGATGCTCTAGAGACGCTGTGCAAAGAAGCGAACTAGAGAGTGAAAATATAGCAAGAGCAATTACAATTTTGACATATAGCAGAGCAAGACAGCAAGGATGTGCGCTCAGCGTCGTCAGCAGTGCTGCGAATAGCGTTGTTGGTGCAAAACCCGCAGATTGACTGAGCCGATCGCCACGTGATGTGTGTCCAGCTCAAGCGAGTCGGCCTTGAACTGTGAGATAAGTGCAGTGTCCATTTTGCACACTATTATTTTTTTTCTTGTCACAAGCGCATTCCAATTCCAATCAAATAGCTTTATATCATTTGTCCAATGTCGCTGGCACGGTTTCTAAAGTTTTCACTCAGGCAGTCGCCGCGCCAGAATTTCGAGATATTCCGCAAGCTGGACGATGCCAAATGGGGCAAACTAGTTGGAGTCGATGAGCTAGGCAATCGCTACTTTTTCAACCCAGAGGAGAGATACGGGCGCGAGCGCTGGTGCCTGCCCGCAGCCAGTAAGAATGGTATGGACGCTAGCCAGATTCCGCCTCGCTGGCACTCGTGGCTGCACAGAGTCACCGACGAAGTGCCCAAGGCTACCGCCGCCGAAGACGCGCTCGCTCTGCAAAGACCAAAGTGGATGGCGTACCCGCACAACGAAAACTACACGGGCACAAAGAAGGCCAACGTCACGTACAACACGGTGCGCTCAAAGATTAGTGCGTGGGATCACTCTGTCGCCGACCGTCTGTGATGCTCTCGTATTAGAAGTTGTAAAGGGACAAAAATGAAAAACCAATTACTTAGTAAATGTTGGGCATATCTACTCGTCATCGCAGCCGGCAATGATGTTGAGGGCTTGGCTCAGGTCTCCTTCAGTTACAATTAGAGCGCGCAGGTTCTTGTCCTTGTCTGCGAATCCCATCTCCTCGAGCTGGCTCAGCTCGTCCCGGTACCGCTCCTGGTGCACGCTCAACTCAACTCGCGATAGGTTGCTAAGCGCTGGCTGTGCAGCAGGTATGGAGAGGCCGCTATCGGCGTTGCTGGCAAACGTGGGGCTGGACACTGACATAGCGCTCATCTGTGCGGGCAGTTGCTGCTGGTGGCTCCGGTGTTGCTGGTACGAAAGCGGCAGAGTGCGGCTGGTAGAGCGCGACCGTTGCACGCCAGTGGGGCCATGCTGCTGCTGCTGCTGCTGCTGTGACGGGGGCGTAGCGCGCATAGCGGCAGACAATGAGCTCAGTTGGCTCAGTTGGCTCTGCAGCTGCGACAGCGCCAACGGATCCCTGGTGTGGCTCGGTGGAGCGGCCGAGATATCCAGGCGAGCAAGACGGTCGGCATTGCGCGAGACCTGGTCGGTCATAGAAAACGGGTTGCGCGGGTCAAAGGGCAATGCGCGCGACCCAGCGCGAGGCCTGGCCCTGGACCAGGGATTAGGCAGCGGCGTGGTGTTGACGCGCGAGGCATCCGGCTTGACAACGCCCAAGATGCGCGCACGGCGGCGATTGAGCTCGTCAAGGGGCATGCGTGTGCTGTCCTCCGCGGCGCGCGCCAGCGGCTCCTGGATGCTGTGGTACATGCGGCGGATGTGTGCGTACCCACCAGGCGTAGACTCTAGGTTCGACAGCACGCGATCGTTGTTGCGCTGCACCTCCTGCATTAGCTGAGGATTCTGCACGGCATCAAAACTCTGCTGCATGACCTCTGGGTCATTCATCAGGCTCCGGAGCTGCGGGTTGTTGTCCAGCGCCTCGCGCATCTGCGGGCTGGCCATCATGATCATCTGTGCCAGCTGTGGATTAGCCAGGAACTACAAGGCGGAGGGTGAGGGCGCACGAGTTAGCATTAAAGCCAGGCACAATGGAGACAAAAAAAAAAAACAAGCAGCACATGTGCAGTGTGACTCTGGGCAAGACGCATGTTCTGCATGCAAAAAATAAAACAAAAAATAAGCATAAACTTACTTGGCGGGCCTGGTTGGTCATGGCCATAGCAGAGGAGGGCGGCGATGGCGCTGCGGTGCTCGAGATGCCATTTACGTTTCGCGGATGGTTCTGGATGTGGTTTCCAGCGAGCTGCACGAGTCTGAGCAGCGAGCCATCATTGATGTCTATTCAGCAAAAGAGAGAGAGAGAGAGGAAAGGCACACGCACACGGGAGAGAGAGAAAGCGAGGCATGCAAAGCAACGGATATTAATATACACCACACATCACAGGAAGGGAGGCGAAACACTGCGCTCATGCTACTGCTAAGCGGGCAGGAAGCCAAGACATGCGGGCCCCGAGGGACTATCAATATAGCACTTTTACAATGAAGAGGTGATATACTTGCCATAGGACTCGAGCGATTGGTCGTCGGCCAGAATGGTGCTCTCCAGCATCAATCTCATTCGCTCCACCGGGATCTCTGTACGCTCCGACAGCGCCAATTTTAGCTCGGCAATGGAGAGAGAACGGCTGGGCACGGGGTGTTCGATGATAGTGCCGTTTGTCTGACGCACACGCACGGTGAATTCGGGCCTGGCGGCGGCGGCGGTGCTGCACCGGCTGCTGCTAGCGCTATCGTCGTCCATTGGTCTTTTTTTGTTTTCGCACAAATTAAAAACAAAAAGGGCTTGAGTGAGAGAGTAAGAAAAGTACAGAGAGAATGCTGGCGTGACAAGTATAGTAAGGGAGTAGAGGCGATTTGAGCTCAGTCAGCTGGAGTATTATTTTTTTGATGTGTCTGAGGGCGGGGGAAAAGATGAACGACAACTCCTAGGTCACGCATGACGCGCGGGACGAAGAGGGGGAGGCCGCGGCCCTTGAGCGAGGCGGCTCGGCTCGGCCTGCGGCTTGGCTGTAAACACACGACGCACGCATAGAGTGGCACTGCTTTGCCGCCTTTTGTTTCCACATTTCCATTTTACATTCCAAGCCCTTTAAATCTCTCTTTTCCCTTTCTTATAATCGCAGGCAATGTACAACCGCAACTACTCTCCGCGGCGATTCGTGTATATCAAGGTAAGACAATTTGCGAATTGAAGCACACATTCCACTACTTGTATTTGTATTTTTTTGCTTTGGTGGCTCGCATACAAAGGGCCTCCTCCTAACACACGTTTTCACACACTCTCTCGGGGTTAGGCCATTATACTGGGCGACAGCGGAGTCGGCAAGACGTCGCTGATGCACCAGTACGTGCGCGGGACATTCAGCACGCAGTACAAGGCTACGATCGGAGCAGACTTTATGAAGAAAGACGTCGACCTGGGAGACGGGCGAGTGGCAGACGTAGCGTGCTGGGACACGGCGGGGCAGGAGCGGTTCCAGAGCCTGGGAGTGGCGTTCTACCGTGGGGCGGACTGCTGCATGCTGTGCTTTGATGTGACGAATGCGCGCAGCTTTGAGAATCTGGAGAGCTGGCGCGACGAGTTTCTGATCCAAGTGGGGCCCCGGGACCCTGAGAGCTTCCCGTTTGTCGTGGTGGGCAACAAGATTGACATGGAGGGCAAGCGCGTGGTGTCGCAGAAGCGCGCAATGGACTGGTGCGCGGCAAAGGGCAACATTCCGTACTTTGAGACGAGCGCCAAAAAGGACATTAACGTTGAGGATGCGTTCAAGACGGTGGTCAGGAATGCCATGGACCAAGAGTCTGACACAGACTTTTACAACGACTTTCCAGACCCCATCCGAATCGACGCCGACGACCAAGACTCGCAGGCGTGCGCGTGCTAGGACTGGCACCCCTCCCTCCCCTCCCCCGCCTTTTCTCTCTCCTGTAATCTTAGAACCGAGTATGTCGGCCACGCCCATTTGGCGGGCCTGCCCTGGTGTGGCAGCTGGTAGCAGTCTCTCTCGCTCTCTTTTCCATTTCCTTGTCTGTTCTACCAAATTTTACCCCCTCTCACACCGTGCACGCAAGACTTGGGACACCGTCCACGCAAGACTAGGGGAGTAGCTAGGGATTGACGTGCACTTGTTTGTTTGGGAAAGGGAAAGGGAAAGCCAGGCTTTGATGTTTGTATGCTGGCGGGTGACCAACGAACGCTTTCTTTCTTGCTAGACATTTGCCCCTCACTTGCTCTTCAATTTTTACTTTATTTTATTTTATTTTACTTTGTTTTGTTTTGTTTTTGGCGGCGGTGTTGCTGCGAATAGACTATAGCACACTATTAGTTCGCTTTCTTGCTACTTTGTGCAATGGCGCTGAGCAGAGCAGGCGGGTGGGAGTCGCGCATTCTAGCGCAGCTGGAGCACCGCGAGGCGCGCGTGGCTACCATGGCGCGCGTAATTCAATCGTACAACCAGCTGGCGGGCAAGGTGGGCGACTACGCCAGCCACTCGCGCGAGATAGAGGCGCGGTCAAAGGAGATGCAGGGCGAGCACGAGCGGCTGCTGGAGAACTACGAGCGCAGCGGGCTGAGCAGCGGCGGCGGCGCAGGCGCAGGCGGAAGCGGCGGCGTGCGCGGCAACTCGCTGGCGCAGCAGCGAATAGCCGACCTGGAGCGCGAGGTCGAGGCGCTCAAGGAGGAGCGGACGGCGCTGTATCGCACGCAGGGGACGAACGCGCAGCGGCTGCTGGACCTGAGCGACAAGATGCGCGAGGCGGACGCGCGGCTGCGGCAGCAGGAGCTGGAGATCAACGACGCGCACGAGGCGCTGAGGCGCACGGCAACCAAGCTCGGCGACGTGCAGGGCGCGCTGAAGGAGAAGGACGGCACAATCCAGATCCTGCAGGACGAGATGAGCGCGCTGCAGCTGGAGATCGTGCAGATGGAGGAGCGCGGCGCCCGGCTGCAGGCGGAGAACGACGACCTGGTGCGGCGGTGGCTCAAGAAGATGAACGCCGAGGCGGAGAAGGTCAACGACGTCACGCACGAGCTGGAGCTGATCCGGCGCAAGTCGGCGGCGCTGTCGCCGCGCATGGGCCCGGCGGTGTTTGAGGACGACCACTTCTTCGGCGCGGCGCTGTCGGCGCCCGGGCAGGCGCGCGGCGGCGGGTGGTCGGCGGTGCCGCGCGGCGCGGTGGGCAAGATCGACGCGCGCATGGAGGAGGTGCACTCGATTGCGGTGTCGCGCGACGGGCAGCTGCTGGCGGTGGGCGGGCAGAGCACCGCCGTCAAGGTGTTCGACGCCGAGACCGGCGAGGCCGTGTACACGCTGACGGGCTGCCTCAAGAGCATCAACCACGTGGAGATCAGCAGCGACGGCGCGCTGGTGCTGGCGGCGTCGAGCGACCACACGGCGCGCATCTGGCGGCTGGACACGGGGCGGCCGTTCAAGTCGCTGACGGGCCACATCGGCGGCGTGGTGGCGGCCAAGTTCAACCGCGACGCCAGCCGCGTGTTCACGTACAGCCAGGACCGCACCGTCAAGGTATGGGACACGCAGCGCGGGCTGTGCCTCAAGACGCTGTTCACGGTGTCGAGCTGCCACGACCTGGATCTGCTGGACTCGGACGGCGCGCGCATCGTCACGGCGCACCTGGACAACAGCATCCGCGTGTGGGACACGCAGACCGGCCGCCGCCTGGCCGAGGCTGCCGTGCACAAGGAGCAGGTCATGTCGGTGTGGGCGTCGCGGTCCGGCCCGCCGCGCGTGCTGACCAACTCGTCCGACGGCACGCTGAAGCTGGTCGACGCGCGCACGCTCGACGTCATCACCGTCATGTCGGCGCCCGAGTACCGCCCCAGCCGCAACTGGGCGCGCGCCTCGCTGAGCCCCGACGAGCGCTTTGCTGTCGCCGGGTCGGTCGGCGGGAAGCTGTACGTATGGGACGTGGCGTCGGGCGACCTGGTGCGCGAGCTCGACATCCAAAAGTCGCGCATCTGCGACGCGCTGTGGAGCCCCGACGGCCAGCGCATCTACAGCGCCGAGAGCAGCCGGTACATAATGATTCTGCAGTGATCAGTAGCAGCAGCAGCAGCCCATTTCATTTCATCTCTCTCGTTATTACATCTTTTTTCTCGCATCATTTGTGTCCGATGCTTGCGCGCCGCTTGCTGCTGCTCCGGCAGCCGACTGCTGCCCCTGCCCTCCGCCGCCTGCTCACCACCTCCGACGGTCTGTCGGGCACCGGCGGTGAGCGCCACATATTCGACAAGTTGCAGAGCGGGCTGAGCCCCAGCAGGCTCGCCGTTACAGACTCGTCGGGCGGCTGCGGGTCCATGTACGTCGTCGAGATCGAGGCCGAGTGCTTCCGCGGCCTGACTCGCGTCAAGCAAACAAAGCTCGTCAACGCCCTGCTTAAGGACGAGCTGAAAGAAATGCACGGCATGCGAGTCATTTGCACGGTGCCGGCCCAAGCATAAATCAAACCTTTTTTTCTCTTTCTTACTGCAGAATCCACCCTATTTTCCATTTTTTTAATTGCATGGCGGGCTGGCTCAATTCCTTGCGGCGTTACGACGCCTTCCAAAAGGTCGACGGCGCCTACCAGGCCCGCACTTCGTCGGGCGGCGTGCTGAGCGTCCTGGCCCTGCTTGCCGTCGTGCTTATGCTGGCTAGCGAGACGCACGACTATTTGCGCTACCAGCACACGCACTCGTTCTCCATCGACTCTGAGGTGCAGCAAAAGGTGCAGATAAACCTCGCGCTCACCGTAGCCATGCCCTGCGGTTTTCTGCGCGTCGACGTGTTGGACGCCAGCGGCAGCAACGAAAACGTGCAGTCGAGCATCGCCACGCAGTCCGTGTCGCAGCAACAAGTGTTTGCGGGCACTGGTGGTGGCGGTAGGCTCGATCGGGCCGTCAACCGGGGAGCCGAGGTGCATGTGCACGACATCATTGCGCAGGCTGGCAGGCGGCGCGGCAAGAAGGCAGGCGCTGACCCTGCTGCAAAGGGGCTGGAGGACGCTGCTTGTCGCATCGAGGGCGCGGTGTTGGTTAGCAAGGTCGCGGGCCTTCTCCACGTCACCGCGCACGGGCACGGACATGGCGGTGCGTACGTCCCGCGCCACATGCTGAACTTTACGCACCGCATCGACGAGCTGTCGTTTGGCCCGCTGTACCCGAGCCTCGTGAACCCGCTGGACGACACCATGCATTTTGCTGGCCACCCGGTGGCGGCCTTCCGCTACTTTATCTCGGTCGTGCCTACCCTCTACGTGGACTCTACTGGCCGCCGCTTGCCTACGAACCAGTATGCCGTCAATGCGTACTACAAGGTCAAGGAGGATGCGGATGGTAAGCCGCCGGGCGTGTTCTTTGAATACAACTTTGAGTCTATCGCCATTACCATTCGCGAACATCGCGGCAGCTTGCTGGTGTTTTTGGTGAGAGTATGTGCGGCCGTCAGTGGCTTCTTTGTCACTATCGGGTTAGCTCATCGTGTGGCTGCGAGCGTCCTTGGTACTTGGCAGCCGCGCAAGGGGGTGCAGACTGGGATCCTGGACTCGAAGCAGCCTCCGTCAAGGGCAGAAGTTGACGCACCGCTGCACATCTAGCTTATACACATGGCATTATAATTACTGTACTATAAGGTCTAATACTATCACACATTAGAGCCGGATGTCTTCATGGCCGTCGGCCGCCGATGACGCCGCGGCAGGCTCTCTACAAATGCATAAACTCGCCAAGCATGTCGTTAGTAGCCACCGTTGCATAGCCATATGTCGGGTTTTTCATTTTCAATATATCGGCTACTTACGTTCGTCTAGTCCACACGTCCAGTACGTTAGGCAGGCTATTGCGCTCGGCTTCCTCCTTTTCCCGGTACTCGCGCATGATCTCTTGGCGCGACTCGCCTGAGCGCAGCTTCAGCCCCATGCACAGCTTTAGCTTGCTCCAGTGCTTCCCGCACCCGCGCTTCTCGCCGTACCGGTAGTAGTTGCTGAGCTGCTTGCCAACTGTAAGACACGCAAACCACTGGTCGAACGCCTGCGACGCCTTGCACATGTCCTCCTTGGATATAGGCATGTTCCTGGCGGGCGCGTCATCTCCCCAGTCGAACGCCTCGCTGTTGACTTTGTCAGACATTGGAGCAACTTGAATAAATGTCGAGCAGTAACGGATAACAAGTGATGATAGCAAGAACACTGGTAAATCCGAAAAAAAAGCTAAAACAAGAACATCAACTTTGTCGTGGGGACCAATTAATGGGCGAATAATACTACCGCTGCTCTGCTGTTCTCCGTAGGCCCGGCCGCTGGGGTTGGTGTGCATTCTTCTGACGACTGTACACCTCTGTCTGGTCTGGGCACTATCGCCGGCGCATTGCTCCTGCTCCCTTGCTACGGGACTGGCACGCTCGCCGCCTCGTCGTTCTCTGCTCCCAGCCAAACTAGCTCAGAAAAATGATTTGCTTGCTCTGCGCTTTGATGGCGACGAGAGCGACTCGGCTCGACTCGGAGCTTTGTCGCCTTCAAGCAATGCAACCAGGAGCGACGGGCGACTACTCTTCCTTTACAATCGTTGAAATTCTCCTTGCCTATATATTTATTTAATTCGCAGCCATGGTCACGCCAAAGCAAATGCGCCCGGCGCTGCGCTGCGACATTCTATGCGTGTTTGTTATTGAGAGCACTCAGCACATGCAAAATCTGTTCCCCGACCTCTACGACTCTGTTCTCACGAAAATCATCACGCAGCTACGCACGCCAGTAATAGTCGACTCTCCGGGCAAAAAGGATACATCGGCCAAGAAGAGTGGCAACCAGCCGACCAAGGCAACGCCCTGCGTACGCCTAGGCGTGGTGTTCTTTGGCGACTACTACCCGTACTCCACGCACACATGCAGCACAAAGTACTTTACGTCGAATTACCGCGAGTTTGCAAAGACCATCAAGGAGCATCGGTTCTGCGAGGGCGGGCGGCTGCGGTGTGCGGCTACCGAGGGGCTTGTGGGCGCGCTGGAGATGATGGACAACTTCAACGAGTGCGATCCCGAGGCTGGCCTTACCAGCGTGCAGCAACGCCACGTTGTCCTGGTCTCGTCTACGCCGCCGTATTCTGAGCCGTGCCGCGAAAACGTCCATATGAGGTACGATGGGTTTGGCCTTGACAACGTGGCTGCGCGCATGCGCGAGCTCAAGCTTTCGTTCTCGCTTGTACGAGAGCGCGGCAAGCGGATCGAGCAGATCGAGAACTTGCTAAAGGCTGCCAATATATCGACCAAGCCCGCGCTGGAGCTGCCCAAGAGCATGTCTCCCAGCTTTGACGTCCACTTGGTCGGCATCGACTTGCCCATTCCCCAGGACTTTGCAGCCTCGACTCCTGCCCAGCCGGTCGCGATAACGCCGCAGACCAGCGTGCAAATACCTCTGGCGCCAGTGCATATCCAGCCTGCGCAGCCTCCGGCCATGCCGGCTACTGGGCCCTCGCCGGCGCTTCCGCAGAAAAACAAGGTCGATACAAACGCCATGGCCGTCGATTCGACCATGGCGCCGAAAAGACCAAAGACGGACGCCGATGTCCCGACGGGCGCTGTCGGCCCTGTGTCGGAGGACCAGGCAAAGACTGCGCGCGGAAAGAGCCGGCCAAAGAACCCGAGCGCCTCGCGGCCAAAGTCTGTGCGTGCGTCCAATTCCCCGGCTGTCGCGGCGGTGGCTGCGCCCACTGTGCCACAGACCAATGCTGTCAACGCTGCCTTTTTGGCTGCTGCAGCTGTTCCCGGACAGAGCGTAAACACGATGGGCGGTGCCGCTGCCAACCCGCCACTGATAGCTCAGCACCAACTGCCGCCAGGACACCCGATGCTCCAGCAGCAGCAGCAGCAGGGCGGTAACCTTGCAGCACCGGCCGGTCCTGGCATGCCGCTTGCTCAGCAGCAGTTAGCGCCGACGGCCAACCCAGGGCTAAGCCAGACCATCCTCGGCATAAAGCAGAACCTGATAAACCAGGGAATCACGTCCGAGGAGCACCACCAGATCATTATCGATCTCTGCGCGCAGTACCAGAACCCCGCCAAATCGCAAACCGAAAGGGATCTCGCCAGGGTACAGCTGGAGAGCCTGATGGCCCGGATGAAGATGGCCGCTCAGGCCAGCGCTCAGACGCAGGCTGCGGATAACTCGGCCGCTGTCGCTCGCACCATCAGCCACCAAAGCTCTGCGTCCACGCCACAGCAGCAGCAGCA
>JANBRY010000012.1:0-10837 GCA_027577975.1 Coemansia sp. RSA 2681
CTAACCCCTCTAACCCTCTTCTAACTTCCTAACCCTTCTAACCCCTCTAAACCCTCTAACCCTCTAAACCCCTCCTAACCCTTCTAACCCCTCTTTCTAACTCTCTAACCCTTCTAACCCTCTAACTCTAAACCCTCTCTAACCCCTTCTAACCTCTAACCCTCTAACCCTCTAACCCTCTAATCTCTAACCCTCTAACCCCTTCTAACCCCTCTAACCCTCTCTTTCTAACCCCTTCTAACCCTTCTAACCCCTTCTAACCCCTCTCTAACCCCTCTAAACCCCTCTAACCCTTCTAACCCCTTCTAACCCTCTCTAACCCTTCTAACCCCTTCTAACCCCTTCTAACCCTCTAACCCCTTCTAACCTCTCTCTAACCCCTCCTTCCTAACCCCTCTCTCTCTCATTTTCCCCAGGTCTCAAGAGCCTAATGATTGTTAGTCTGTCAATTATAGTGGTTAGAAGCAGCTCATAGCAGCACCTGAGAGCTGCCAGCACCTATAGTCCCAGTAGTTGGTTTCAAACAGCAGAAGTGCATATAGCTTTAATTCTCACAGGTGATTTATGGCTAAAATGCACGATCTGAATAGTGGCAACAACATCCTCAACTGCTACTAAGAGCAAATTCCAAGGCTAAGCTCACCTGCCCATTTCCTCAAAGTGCAAAGCCTTGAGATTCAATGATTCTGATCAACACCAGTGGCTGCTCATTGTGACTTGGTACACTCAGCTGACATGCTCTTTTGCTGCTAATTTTCAAAGAAGCAAGAAAAGTGCAGTCTTCGCAATAAAAAAATGTGCTTTGAACAAAAGGATTTTACCAAAAAAGCAATTTATTTCCAAATTAAAAGAATGTTCTAATGCTTCCACAGCTTTTCAAAAGCAGTGAGAAGCAAATGGAGGAGGGGATTCTCCATCATCTCTAAGCTGGTATAAAAAGCAAGCAGTTCTGGCCATCCCCTCCAATTTTTCTCTCCCTAACATACTAAACCACCTAGCTTACTATTCCAATATTCTTATTCATTAAGCTTGCTTTTTTATTATTGAACAATGTCAACCTATGCCTATGCACTTACGTGGACCTTTGGAACAGTTTTGCTCCAATGTAACCAGCCATACAATGGGGAGGCACTTGTCGAAGTTGCTGATAATCTGAGACCCAGGATTGTTAATGAAATTGGCAATGAGGTCTATCATGTCAAACCTGACAGTACTCTAGCTGAATTAAGTGATGAGGGAGTCAAGAGTGGCAGTCACATCCTGCTGTTCTTTGGAACAGGGCCCGATTATGAAAAAGCTTGCCAACTAGTAAAGGACAAAACTGTAAGTGGGGATTTCTACACTGAGATGTTGGCGAAAGCTAACCTCCATGCCAATTAATAGACTAGCACTACTATTTGCTTAGGCACACATTGCTCATTATATGCTGCCTGTGGTAATTTAGATGGTCTAATTACCCCATGCATCCCCAATCAAGGATAGGGCCTTTCTAGGACTGTTCTTTGCAATCCCAGCCCATGGGCATCTAAGATGTGGTCTGTCTCTTTTCATATTCATACTTTTCTATTGTTTATTGCTTAATAGACCATCAGAAACAGTGAATACACAGACGCTAGTCGTCATTATTAAGAGGACCACATACCATTGAACAACAGTTGTTAGCCTAGGGTTGTTGTTTGTAGAGCGAGTTGACACAGAATGTGTCAGGAATTTACTAGTCTCAAATAAACCTGCTTAAAGTAAATGTGAAATATAAAGTGAGCTAAGGAGGCTAACTAATATTTGGTGGAGTGTGTGCTTCCTATGTAGTGCCTGCAGCACCACAAAAGACCACACTTGTAAACAAAGGATAATGGTCAGAGAATCGTAGTAAAATACTACAGAAAGAATTAAAGACAAATAAATATAGCTCCATGAAAATATAAATATATGTGCAGTACTCTGCATTATGTTGCCTTTTTGACTGGATGGGAGCACTGCCAGCACAAAGTGGAGCATTTGCTACACCTTTTTCCTAAGCCTCACTGTCTGACTACCTACACTGTCATGAATAAGCCAATTCACAATATTTTCAAGTTTGTGGATGAGTATTACCATTCTAGTACTATATAGTACCTGAAGTGCTAAGTGTCAAACCAGACATGTTGTTTTAAAAAACGATCAGGTAAAAGAGAAAGAAGGATTATTTCTAGCCAGTAATAATTGACAACATTGTTGTTGGCACCCCATCTATGCTGCACGGAATATTATAAAAGGAAAGCAGCCCAACAGCTGCCCAACCATATCCATACTCAATAACCCAATTGTCTCATGGTATTTACTGCCCTTGCTCATTGGTGAGTGCCACACATTGGCATTACATCAACCAACTAGTAGTATCTTTAATGTCAAAGCAAACGTTTGTGGCAACTTTCCTGGCAACCATCCTTCATGTCACAAATTATGCAGCAAAGTGAGGGAAAGCAATTTAATGGTGACTTTGCTATCAAAGGAATGCTTTGCTGCAATTTTCTTAGTAATCATCTCATGCAGCAAAAAAGCCAACACATGCAGAAAAGCAATTTAGTTGAGACTTTGTTACTAAAGCGACCCTTTGCAGCAATTTTCCTAGCAACCATCCTTCATGTCACAAATTGTGACTAAAGTGGGGAGAAGCAATGTAATGGCGACTTTGCTGTCAAAGGAATTCTTTGAAGCTTTTTTTTTACCTACCATCTCAAGCACCAACCCAGCCAACACATGTGACAAAGCAATTTAGTTGAGACTGTACTGTCAAAGTAATCCTTTGAGGTTATTTTTGGCTAGCATCCTTCATTTTACAAATTGGGCAGAAAAGTGGGAAGAAGCAATTTAGTGGTGATTTGCTGCCTAATGAATCCTTTGCAGTAATTTTCTTAGCTACCATCTCATGTACCAAAAAAGCAAACTCATGTGAAAAAGCAATTTAGTAGAGACTTTACTATCAAAGAATCTCTTTCAATTCATTTTTCAACAATCGTCTGCCTTGCTCCCAATAATTCCAAAAAGTGGGAGAAGCAAAAAATGTATCAGTTGACAAGCAAGGGAAATACATGACTGCAGCACAAAAATTGCCAGCTGTGCTGTTCTGAGTGCTCCCCATTTTCCCATGAATGTGGGATATATTTTTGCTGCCATGAAGTATAAAAGGCATGCTTTATTCCCTCTCATCCTATCATTTTTCCCCACACATTTATATTGCCCACTTGCTTTTACTCATATCTGTCTTTAGCTGCCAACTACTCACCACTATTTACACATGGTTCAATTTAATGTTAATAGTTTTCCAAATCCTCTTAACCTCAATGGCATGATTGTGTGTTCATTAAGTATAATGAATGCATTGAGTGTTATAAGGGAATTCAAGCAACATTATAAGCCAGAAGAAGATAATAAAGAATTTTATATACATATGGGAATGGGGCCTATCTTTGTACCAGAGTTGTTTGATAGACATCATAACCCACCCCTTGTCCTTGTAATCAGACTAAAGAATGGCGTTCTAGCAGTAGAGGATGATGAGGAGGTGAAATCAGCATTGGACTCAATTGAGCCTGCTCTAGAAGAAGGCCAGAAGGTTATACTTAATAGGGCTACAACCTTGGATGATTATACAGCATGGGGAGTTTCACTAGAGGGTTAGGAGTTTTCTCGTTTATTGATTGATGCACCTCTTGGAAGCTACAAGGGTTAATCACTTTACAAGTATGGCCTAAGTCCTCTAGTTTACAATTGAATAGCTTAGTCAAGCATAGGTTAATCATTTTAATGACATTATTTATTACTGCATTTATCTGATGAGTAAGCCAGCACCTCTGCATTGATGAAGTCAATACAGTAGCCATCTCCATCATGCATATTGGTGGCATAGCTTAGGAGTACTTAGGACTCTACCCATCACATGTGTTAATATTTGGTTTTATTGTTCATATTATTCTCTTAGTAATTGTATTTAATACAAGTCCCCTGGAGCTGGTGAATAATGCACATATTCCATCTCATGTATTGGCTAATGACATGCCAAAGATCAATGCTCATTAGTTTACTAGTCACAGCCAAGCCATGTGGTGAGTGGAGTTGGGATTTTGGATACAGATGAACATGTATTGGTCTTGTTATGAAAGTGGCCAGGTTTGAGGCCCCTGTCACACATATTAAGAGAGGAACAATATATTAAGAAGACAACAAGTGTTTATTCATAAGGAGACATTTAGATAAGACATGCAGAAGGGCTAACCTGAAACACGCAGACACAAGGGCACAAGCAATTATAAACACACAGATAATTGAGAATGCGAAAACGATTGCTGGTCCACAAGCAATTGTAAGTAATAACACCTACTACTGGAAAAGACGTAGAAATAAACTGCCTCAAAATAGCAATGATTCAGAATGCACAGGCTGAATAGATCACTGTCACACGTGAGGCAGGATAAGTGCCCCCCCCTGCATACCCAGGGGTAAACAAGACCTGTATGTGGTGTATGCATGCTTGACACATGTCTGGGCTTTGCAACTGTCACACAATCATCTGCTAGTTTGTGACTTAACCACACAACATGAGATACTGTAAAGGGTTATGCTAATTATATGTACCAATGAATAAATACTTGGAAAAGTGTTTGTGTATATTTGATATAAAAAAAGCAATTAAGCAGATTACCTAGAGCAAATTAGTAAATATCAGCATGAGGGAAATTCAAGGAATGGCATGCTTGATTATTATTTCTATAAAGGTGAACACATGACCTTGATGGCATGTGCTCACAGTCAGCACCTCATGCTGGTAGAAAATAAGGAGGTATGTTGGCATGGCCCATTCTCTTATTTTTTTCCTTTCTTTCCTGCTCTCCTTCATCATATTCCCCTTTATTTACATTTTTTGTCAATGGATCTCTCATTTGCTCTAGCATACCATTTTGAGACACAAACGTGTAAAAAGATTGTTGTGCTCTCCACCATGACAGTAGAGGCGCTAAAGTACTGGATTCTTGACCATGTGTATAAGAACTGTGCCCCTGTCATGGATAGTTACGGCTTTTATCTGTGTAGAGTGGAAGGGTATAAGTACGTGTTGGAGCCATTTGAGGCTTATGAGCCTGGTATGCGTGCTACTGTATTTAAAGGAAAGATTGTTGTTGTTCTTACTGATGAGGAATATGACTACTATAGTCAAGCGTTTGGTGATATTAATGAGTCAGTAGGTATCTCCATAGATCAGGAAATGGGTAATGACAAGTAAGCACTGTTGAATTGAGCAATTTTGCTCAGTACATTTAATTTATCTGCCCTTTGACAATGAGCATGTGGTTATTCTTTTAAAGGCAGTTCAATATATTTGTGTTTTTTTTTACACCTATCAGTATAGTGTATTGTAAGCCTCCTTACAAGTAAAAGTGCAAAAGTAGTGGGCCATTGGCCAGCAGTTAAGAAACTGGCTAAAAAGAAATATGGTATAATTGGGTAATGTGGCAATAAACTTGCACATACCTCGTCCATTTAGCTGACATCAACCTCTAAGGCAAGTGTTTTATCATAAGATGGTGGCTAATAAATTGATATTTTTTTGGTTGGTGTATTAGTGGATCACAATTAGGCATCCAGTCAGCTTGACTGCACCATGATTGCAGATCATGTGCCTGCCAGGTGACATATTTTGCAATGACTGTACAGTGCAACCTACAATTGGGTGTTTGCCAATAAAAATAATATAAAAAAGAAATGCCAATTGCTTGCTCTGTGCAATTGTTCTACTTTTATCCTTCTGAGATTTATTGCATTATTCTCTACAAATCAGCATACAATGAACAAGAGCGTCTATATTTATATTTACTATTACAAGAATAAAGAACTGACAAGCCTAACTAGCACTGCTATTAAAAGCTCTCAGGCATATAGCTATGTAGCAAATGTACACAAGCGCTTGACAGGTGTATCTACAGGACTAAACTATTGCATTATAACAAGTGACACACACTTTCTCTCTGGTAATGTCCATGATATTTGCCACTCGCCTGATGGCAATTATTTGATTATATACTTTGATGATGACAACGTTGATGATGTAAGGGATTTCCATTTGGAATACCCTGTAAAGGCAGTTCTCTATGTTGCTCACTTTCCAGACAAGCATTCTATATATACTTAAATATCTATTTCTATTGTTTAGCTGTAATTACAATTGATATGTTACTTTTACAAAATCAAGGCTCCACTTATGTGTAGGCCTATGACTGTGGGGGGGGGGAGGAGAGGGGGCAATGACTGGAGCACATACACGTGGCATGAGCTGACTGGGGCAGAGTGCTGTGATTGGAGAGCACACTTTAGTGCTTGGAAAAATCTCCTTCTCTTTTCTTTTCTTCTCTACATATTTCCAGCTATTGTTTTTTTTTTTTTTTTTTTGAATAATCTTAAGCATGGGTAACTACTTTTATGTGTTTGATACCTTGAATGACAATGTGCATGGTGTAAAGCTAAAGTGGAGTGATTTCAGCTACCACTCTTTAGTAGAACACATTATGTGCAATATATGCCCTAGACCAGGGGTGAGCAATGCAGAGTATATCCTGCTTGGCTATTGTTTGCATCAAGATGGCACTACTACGACAGTAGAATTGGTAGAGCGTGAAGATGGCAGCATAGAAAGGAGTGATGAAGTGTATATGGTTTTGGCCACACCAGCAGATATCTATAATGCGTGCAAGGAGGACATTAACATGAGGGTAGCCAACTTTGCAATAGTAAACAGAGACGTTATTGATGAGTTTGTCAGGCGTGGGTTATTGTCATGAATAGCGAGAAAGTGAATAAATGACGCGCAATCACTAATCGGAATAATCATCAATCTAGGCGAGATAAGGATTAAGAAAAAGGCAATCAATCACAAGCCTTCAGGGTCCATCTCTTTTCTCCTTTATGCTTATTGTTTTTTCTCAAATATACTTTTCGAATCGACTTTGCTAATTTTTTTAAATTTCTTTTCAATGTTTGCGAAATCGCTTACTCTTGCGCGGCAGCAGATAAAGCCAGTTCAGCAGCGTGTGTTGCAGCTCCACACAGGTAGGGTTTAGTTTCAATACAGGAATGAAAATAGTAGTTGGAAGGAGGCGTTCAGATTACGTGCCGAATTTAGACAAGCAAGATGCTAATAGTATATCTGTACGTGTAGCGCGCCCCTTGCTGTTCAAGGCGACTGGACCCCGGGCACTGTTTGGCGACGAAGTACCCAACCCAGCGAGTAAGTACAAAAAAAGGGGGGAAAGGAATAATAATTTGGTAAAGAGGCAAGGAAATTCCTTTAATTACAAGGCATCTGTATACACGTTTCTTTTTTGTAGCTGTGCCGCAGCCGGCCGCAAACAGACTCAAGGGCTCGTACCACTGGATGAACGAGCGCGCAGTATCGGTTATCTCGCTGCCTCTGCTAGCTACGGCGTTTATCTACGGGTCGAACCCAATCAACGACATGCTGATGGGGATAGTGTTGCCCGTGCAAGTGTACATGACGTTCGACCAAGTGCTGACAGATTACTTCCACGCGCGGCGCTGGCCAGTGCTGAGCCGCGTGCTAAAGTTCTCGTTGGTGGCGATGGCGGGACTGGCAATGTTTGGTGCGTGGCGGATCAACACGACGGACGTTGGACTGACCAACTATTGCTCGCGTCTGTGGAACGCCAACAAGAAGAAGACTGAAAAGACAGAGTAGTAGTAGTAGTAGTAGTAGTAGTAATGAAAGAAAGAAAGAAAGAAGGAAATAATATAAAGGTTTGGTTTATTTTTGGAGCTGATCCTGGTCGACGAAATTGTTGTTGATGTCGTCGTCGTCGTCGTCATTGCCCTCCTGAGTGCTGGGAGGAGCGTCAATGAGCGAGGCGGCAGACAACGAGGTGAGCGGCGACTCTGTCATCATCGTCGTCTCAGAGTCGGCAGCGGCTACAACAGCCACATCAGCAACAGAGGTAGTAGTATGCTGCAGAGTCATTGGTGGCGGCGGCGGCAGTCTGCTGATGTCAGGGGCCTGGGCGATCGGACCGCAGACCAGGGCAGAGTTGCGTCTGACGTCAGCGGCGTCGACGTCGCGCAGACCGCGGGTCTTGGCAAAGACCAGGCCGCACTCGTCGCACAGGCTGTGCATGCTCTCTGGGCCGCGGCGGATGAGCGGCGTGCGGTCGGGGGGCACGCCGCAGCTCATGCAGCGCCAGCGCGTGCAGAGCTCCTCCAGCGCGCGCCCCGCCAGCTGCGAGGGCGCGGCGCCGCCAAAGGCGCCGTTGCGGCGCGCCGCGGCGTCGCGCAGCGCCTTTTCGAGGAGGGAGGGCCGGCCGCGGGGGCGCCCCGTGGGGTTGCGCAGCTTCTCGCGCGCCTGCTGCAGCGGCGACTGGTGCGAGTGCGCCTGCGAGTGGGCTTGCGTCGCCGGTGACGCAAACCCACAACTAGCAGCAGAGTAGCCGTGCAGGTGCGCATTCTGCCGCGCGCCCACAGCGACGACGACGTCATCTGCATTGCCGGCCATCATGCGGCGGCCATGCAAAAGTTGCGACGACGAGTGCTGGTGATTGGGTGATTCGGCGTGATCGGCCGCCAGTGCTGCTGCTGCTGGTCCTCCTCCGGCGGAGCTCAATATGACGCCGGCGGCGGAGGGCGACGTCGCAATGTGCGGCGGCGGGGCGGGCGGCGCCATGGCGGCGGCGTCGTGGGCGGCGCGCGCGTCGTACGCGTCGAGGAAATGCGCGCCCTCGCCCGGCACGTCGACGAAGCTGCGCGTGTCGGGCGGCAGGTCGTCGGCAAACCAGCTGGGCAGCGCAATCATCGTGCGGTTGGTGCGGTGCGCCTCGCGGTTGGGCGCCGCCAGATTAGATCCGCGCAGCTGATCGGCGCGCGATCCGCGGCCGCCCCCACCGCCGGCGCCTGATCCGCCGCCGGCGCCGGCTGATCCGCCGATCTGGCGGCGCTTGCGGCGCACCTCGCGGTCGGCGTCCTTCTCCAGCCGCTCGACGTCGACCGAGTGCAGGTGCGCAATCAGCGGCGCAAACGTCGTCGCCACGCCGGCGCGCCGCACCACAGCGCCCGGCGCGACCGGCGCCAGCACGGCGCGCGCCAGCTCGCGGTCGTCGACGAGCACCGGGCGCCGTTTCTTCGACAGCAGCTGCGGCCGGTGCGCGTACCCCGCCAGCAGAAACGACTTTGCAAAGGCGTAGAGCTGCTCGCGCGCCGCGTGCGCAAACGCCGTCTCGAACTCGCCGCCCAGCCCGCGCTCCGCGCACACCACGCGCGCCACGTGTTCGGGTGTCACCGCCTGGCCCTGCAGCGCGCCGCTGGCCCACGCCGCGATGGCGCGGTTGTGGCGCGTCGACGATCGGCGCGCTGCTGCAGCTGCTGCAGAGGCCTTGGCGCCAGGCGCAGGCACCTGGCCGTCGTCGTCGTCATCATCGCCCGAGTCGCTACCCGAGCCGTCGTCGCCCGAGCCGTCGCTCGCATGGCTTGCGTGAGGAGGAGGAGGCAGCAGCAGCGCCTTGACGGGCGGGGGCGGCGGGCGCAGCAGCGGCGCAACGTCCCACTCGAGCTGGTCGCGCAGCGCAATGTGGCCGATGATGATGTCGATGCGGATGACGACGCGCAGCTCATCGTCGACCCACGTCAGGCGTGGCAGCACTTCATCCTTCTTCTTGACCTCATCTTTCTTCTCCTTGTCCTTCTCCTGATCCGATCCGTCGATTTCCTGATCCGATCTGTCAATCTCGTCCAGCAGCGACTGGCGCACGGCCGGCGCCGCCGCAGCCTCGACGTGGCCGTAGTGGCGAAAGTCGTCGAGCTGCTCGTCGATGGCCTGCACGATCAGCGGCACAAAGGAGTCGGGCGGCAGCGCCAGGTCCAGGCACAGGCCCAGGGCGAAGCGCTGCGGCGGCACCAGCGCGTTGTTGAGGTCCCATGTAAACGCGTCGCGCAGCCGGTGCCCGTCGGCGTCAATGTCGATGCGGATCGGCACCAGCACCTCGGCCAGCGCCGCCTGGCGCTGCAGCTGGCGCCGCGAGAACCGCATCGTCGGCAGCTGCCCCGGCGCAGGCGGCCTGCGCTGCGCGGGCATAACCAGCGCCACGCCACCACCACCACCAGGGTTGATCTTGCTGCCATTACCGCTAATCTGATTCTGAATCTGTTGCTTTTCGGCCTCGCGCTCACGCCGCATGGCCAGCGCCGCTGCGCCGTTCTGCTGCCGCTGCTCCTCGAGTACCCTGCGGTACACGTCCTCGCGCGCCTGGTAGATCGCCGTCTCGCGCACCTTGAACGAATTGGCACGCGCGATCCGATCAGCCGATCGCTGCCACTCGCTGACCTGCGCCTGCTGCTGCTCGTCAAGCACCTCCGAGACCTTATCCGCCGCTAACACTGTGGGTGGTGGTGGAGGCTGCGACGGGGCCATGTAAAAATTTCCAGTCAGCGATGAAGAAGAAGTAGTGGCTTGGTTACTATTATCCGATGCAGTCGATGCCTGCTTGGTAGTAGTAGGGGTGCTGTTGCCGAGTAGCTGGATGGTAGTCGTGGCATCGGATGTTGTCGGTTTCTCGATGAGCGGTACTGGTGCTACTGCAGAAGAAGTAGAAGAAGAAGAAACTGTAACTTCCACAGCTGCAGGGTCGCTGCTGCTCACTGTGCCCCCGGTGGCGCTACCATCCTTGCGAAAAAAATCGCTGACCGCGCTGTTATTATTGTTAGTAGACGTAGCTCCCGCGACAGCCAGCGACGATACCGATGCCGACGACAGAGACTGTTGCTGCGCCTGCTGACCCGAAGCAAGAAGAGGAGGAGGAGGAGGAGGAGG
>JANBRY010000012.1:12205-24322 GCA_027577975.1 Coemansia sp. RSA 2681
GAACCTGATGCTGTTGCGGCGCCTGCTGTTTTTGCTGAGCTTGTTGCTGCTGCTGTTGCTGGAACTGGTTCTGGATCCCTTGAACAAGGAGTACAAGATACTGATTCACAGCATGGTTGTTGGCGAGCTGACCCGATACCAGCAACTGCGTAAAGTTATCGAGCGTCAGACTGCCAAACAGCTGCGGGATTTGCGCGCGGAGTTGGCTGAACAGAATCTGGACGTGGTTCTTTGTGAGCATAGATACGAGCGTCATGTGTTGCGTAAAGTTGGCCGACACGCCAGCTTGAGAAGGAGGAGGAGGAGGAAGGGGAGGGGCACCAACAACATTGCCAGCTACCGCGTTTGCAGACATGCTTGCGCCTCCACCACCTACACCTGGGCGCATCGGTGACTGCATCAGAATTTGTTGGCCTGCGCCCCCCATGCCGGAGGATCCAAGCGCGTCTGGACCTCCAGCAGACATCATAGCCGGGGCTCTGCTCTGCTGTGCCTGTGCCTGCGCCTGCGCTTGCTGCTGTTGCTGCGCCGAGTTGTTGTCAAGAGACTGCGAAGAAATCGCGTTACCGGGTGTAAGATTCGGTGTATGCGACTGCGACTGGTTGGCTACTACTACGCCGCTTCCTTGGTTGATTTGCTGGAGCTGCTGAGCCATAGTAACGCCGGGCTGAGACATGGAGGCTGCAGTTGTGCCCTGGACACTCGACGCCATACGAGCAGCGGCCATCGACGAAGAAGAAGCAGCAGAACCGCTCAACTGCTGCTGTTGCTGGGCGCTGGCCATGTATGGCGAGCCTTGGATGCCCGCCGACCCCATGTTGACCCCACCACCAGCCTGCTGTTGCTGGGCCTGCTGCTGGTCCTGCTGCTGATGCTGAGCCTGCTGCTGGAGCTGCTGGTACGCCAACAACAGAGCTTGGTTGGCGGGCACGCTGGCGCTGGTTGCCTGCAGCTGCTGAAGAAAGTTCATACGCATCGCTGGCGCCATATTCATAATGCTCGCCAGCGCAGAGTTGTGCTGCTGCATATACGTGCTGTGCTGATGAAGCATCTGCTGCTGCTGCTGCTGCGCTTGCGCCTGCGCCTGCGCCTGGTACATCTGCTGCTGGCCGGGTGTCGCCGCCTGGTGGAACATGTTGGCTGCTGCAAACGACGCCGCGCTGGCATTGGGCTGCTGCTGCTGCTGCTGGCCAGAAGAAGCCGCGGGCGAGAACAGCTGCGGTGCCATTGCCTGGGGCTGCGACTGCGGGCCAATGGATTTGGCGCTGGGCGTAGGCGAGGCTGCTGCTGCTGCCTCATCGGCCTTGGGCTTGATGCGGCGGATAGCATCGGGCGATCCTGGTGGCATCGTGCCGGCTACCATAACACCAGCTGCTGTCGTGGTCGCTGTAGCAGAAGCCGGACTGACTGCAGAAGAGAGGTCGGGCGGAGGCAGCGGAGTCGGCGACTTGAGCTTGGGAGTAGCTGCCTTTTTGGCCTTTGACTTTGTCGCCTTTGCAGCTGGAGGAGCCGGAGTACCTCCCGCAGCAACAACTGAAGCAGCAGCAGCAGACTTCTTTGGCTTTGGCGCACGTGGTTTCTTTGCCGAGGGTGTAGGTGACTTTAGCTGCTGAGATGCCGCTGCTGCTGCCGCCACCGAGATTTGCTGTTGCGGCGGTGGCACCATGGTCTGAGCCAAAGACATGCCGAGATGCTGTTGTGAAGAAGGGGGTGGCGGCGGCCGCGAAAGTGCGTCGAGGTCAGATGGCGCGAGCGTAGCCATTGGTGATGCCGTGTTATACATCGCGTTAGCTGCCGAATGCTGCTGGTATTGATGATGATGCTGCTGCTGGAGCTGGTGCTGGTGGTGCTGGTGCTGGTCAGCACCAGGAGGGCTAGTCAGAGACGCAGTCGCAGACGAGCCAAACCCAGCAAACAAATCGTCCATCGACGGGTCGCCTTGCAAAAGCATCTTCCAGGCATCTGGGTCCATCGAAGCGCCACTCATGTCGATACCAAAGGCAGCAGACAAGTCGATTCCTGAAGATACACCACCACCGCCACCGCTGGTAGAATTGGTGGCCGTGTTGTTTGCGCCGTTGCCAATAGCAGTCGCCGGCGCAGAGCTAAAGGCGTCCATGTTGAAAAACGTGTTGGTGGAATCGCCCATTCCCCACATGTCGTCCATACCACCACCACCACCGACATGCTCGCCGGTATTAGAGGAAATAGCTCCTCCATTCGTCGTGCCGTTCATAAACATCGAGGCGGCGGCTTGACTAAAGTTAAACAACTCGTCTGTCGTATTGCGACCCGCCGCCGAACCATTGATGCCGCCTTGATTGGCGCCGTTGGAAGACGGGTCCATAGCCAATTTAAAAAAGGAGAAAAAAAAATAAAGAAAGACACTCCTTATAGAAGCGTACGTGTCTACAGCAATGCCAGGCAATTCTTGAAAGAAGGAAAAGGAAAAAGGGAAACATTAGTATGGTGTCAGGTGATAACACGTTTGCGCTCTCTTGCACAAGCATTGGCAATACAAATTCAAGAGATGGATTCAGAGTACCGCCACTTTGGAAGAACCGAGAATCAGTAGCAACAGAAAGTAAAAAAAGAACTTGCCTTCTTATTTTTTTTCTTCTAATCGTTTGACGGGAGAGGGAAAAGCACTAGCGAATGACCAACAACAAGGCAGTCAAGAAAGGTAATAGCGCACAAGAAGAAAAATAAGAAGAAAAAAGAAAAGAGTACGTCTGGTAATGAGAAAAAAGGGAAAAAAGAAGAAAAAAGCCACTGTATCCCCCTCCAGCACGTATGAATGAGTAAAGCTGTGGCAGTAGCAGCAGTAGCTAATAAAGCTAGAGCGAGAGAGAGAGGAAATAAAAGAGAGTGTATGAAGAAAAACCCACCCCCGAGTGCTGAGGAATAAAAAAAGAATAAGAAGGCTAAAATGAAACTGAAAGACGCGTTCTTTTTATTTCGTTGCTCCTCTTTGCAGTCATCGTTGTTGGGGATGGGGGGAGGGGGAAGGGGGAAACAGCCAGGCGTGATTTGCGTATTGGATCACCTTTATATGTATTTTTTTTCCTTAGTTATTTTGCGTAGATGTGGTCGTATACTTGATAATGTTGTTTTTGCCGGGCACTATCACGTCAGCCTCGCCGAGCTGGATACCGCCAACAGTCTCGGCGCCGGCATAGCCGCGGTCAATCACCTGGCTATGCAACTTGCGAGCAAACTCGCGTACTGTCGTGCCGGGCTTGACCAACACGCAGTCGCGGAATGCCTCCGACTGCTGAGGCGCGCCAAAGGTAGCCAGGCTCTTGACTGGGTATACTGGAATATAGCCCAGGGCATCGACAGCACGCACAATGGCGTCTTGTACTCCCGTAGACCCGTACCGGAACAAGACCAGATCGCGAATAGTCTCCAAGCGGCGCCGAGCCTTTTCATCCAGCGGCTTCAGTTGCGGAAAGCTCTCGCCGCTAGTAGCAAAGTCGTCTGATCCCGGCTCGTAGTTGATAAACGACTGCTTGTGCATTTTGCGCAGAAAGCATTCGCCCAGCGCCGATGTCAGCACAATATTATCCAGACAAACGCCGTCCACCAGACCTCCTCCATTTTGCTTGTTACTGGCAGTTGAAGAGTGGTGGTAGCGCTTCATGATAGCTGAAATGTTCTTGTCGGCATCCGGCATGTCAATCTTGTTCAATGCAACGATAGTTGGGAAGCGCTCATCGAGAAACGCGTGGATGAACTGGCGTAGCTCAGAGTGCGACTCCCAGCTCGCAAAGCCATTAACAAGATCGCGGGGAAGACGGTCGAGCGCGCGCTGCACCACCTCGCGCGTCGTGCCGTAGCCAGCCAGCTGGGCATGCAGCGTCTCGACGGGCGTCGCCTTGATAGCGACATGACGGCGCACCACGCCGGCCCACTTGCGATCGAGGTTACCCCAGATCCAGGCCTCGACTTCCTGCCGCAACCACTGTATGTCGTCAATAGGGTCGTATCCTCGAGTCTCGCGCCCACTAGCGTCGGTAGTCCCAGAGGCGTCAACGACGTGGATGAGGACGTCGGCGTTGCGCAAGTCGTCTAGAAACTGGTTGCCTAGGCCCTTGCCCTCCGACGCACCTGGCACCAGCCCGGCCACATCCAGCAGCCGCACTGGCACGTGGCGCTGCCCGCCACTGCACCACCCGTAGCGGGGCTTACAGCGATCGGATACTCCCAGCTTGGCGCAGGGACAGGCCACCGGGTAGTAGGCGATGCCCTCGTTCGGCTCGATCGTCGTGAATGGAAAGTTGCCCACTTTGGCGCTGGCGTCGGTGACTGCATTGAGGAACGACGACTTGCCAGCCGACGGCTTCCCCACGCAGGCAATAACAAAGCTAGACGCCATTAAAACAAAAACAAAAATGAAAAGTGAAAAAAAGCCAATTGATTCGCTTTGATAAATACTAGCTTAATGGTCTCGGGGACTATTGTTGTCTTTATCTTGCAACTCTTTCCTTTGCGGGTCCGTCTCACGTGAGTCACTGGATCTTGCTGTGAACAGCGGTGGTGCTGCTGTTCTCGGCCTTGCCCTGGTGGAACTTTAGCAAGAGCAGGTCGCCGATTTCGCTGATCTGCTCTAGCGCATAGTCGAGGTCCTCGCGCGTGTGCGACGCCGAAATGCAGAAGCGCACTCTGCCAGTGATGATGGGCGTAGCAGGGTACGACACGACGACAACGGCGATGTTGCGGCGCAGACACTCGCGCGAAAAGGCGGGGATCTTGGCCGGGCTGAACAGCAGCAGCGGCACAACGGGCGACCCGGCGTCGCCCAGAGTCATGAAACCCATGTCAGCGAGGCGGCGCGAAAAGTAGCGCGAGTTGATGGCCAGCTGGTCAAGCCTCTGCTGGCCCTCGAGCGCGTGCTCGCGGTCCTCGCCCATAATCATGCGCATCGAGCTGCTGACCTGCGCCAGCACCGGCACGCTCATCGCCTCGGCGTAGACCGCCGAATGCGAGTGCAGGCGCAGGTGGTCAACCAGCGCCCGCGAGCCCGCAATGTACCCGCCAGCCGCGCCAAAGCTCTTGGTGAACGTACCCATAAGCACGTCGACCTCACGCGGGTCGACGCCAAAGTGGTCGCAGATGCCGCGGCCCCTGGGACCCAGCGCGCCAATCGAGTGCGCCTCGTCAACGAACAGGTAAAAGCCGTAGCGGCGGCGCAGCTCGAGCATCTCGGGCAGGCGGCAGAACTCACCCTCCATCGAGTACAGGCCCTCGACAACGACCAGGATCTTCTTCCACGGGCGGTGCGTGCGGGGCTGGCCCTGCGAGATGCTGCGCCTCAGCACCGCCTCGAGGTCGGCGGTGTTATTGTGGCGGAACACGCGGATCGTCGCGCCCGACAGGCGAGCGCCAGACACCAGCGAGCTGTGGTTCAGCTCGTCCGAGATGATCAGGCAGCCGCGGCTCACCAGCGCCGGGATGTTGAGCGCATTCGTGGCATACCCCATCGACACGATGAGCGCCGCCTCGCTGCCGACAAACCGCGCCACCATGTCCTCGGTCTCAGTCAGCAGGACCGACCGCCCGGCCTCCGCGCGCGTCGACCCAGCCACAAGCCCGTGCTCGCGCAGCGCCGCCTCGACCTTGTCGGCGCAGGGGCCCTCGCTCTGCGCAAAGCCCAGGTAGTTGTACGACGCCAGGTTCAGCACATTGCGCACGCGCCCGGTAAACTCAAACGTCGAGTTGAAGTCGTGCGACACACGGTCCAAGAGATTCACGTGACCGCCTGCAACGCCCGTGATGGGCCGGTTGAAGCAGTCGCGGATGCGCCCGTACAGGCGGCGCGTCCACAGGCTCTCAAAGTCAGACACCATCGGCGCCAGCCCGTTCTGCACGCGCAGCTGCACGTAGTTGTCTGGGTAGAACAGCTTGCCGAAAAAGTCGCGTAGGTGTGCGAATATTATCAGCATCAGAAAGCTCAGGTACGTCGTCACCAGGATGAGGCTGGGCACGGCCTCGAGCTCGGACAGCGTTTTCTTCTGCTTCTTGCCTGCGGGGGGAGCAGCCTCTGGCGGTGCTGGCGATGCGCTGCTGCTGTTGCTGCTGGCTGCCGTCGTCTTCTTGGCAGTAGTGCTGCCCTCGTCTTGCAGCAGGGACCCGCTGGTCGACGGAGCCAGCTTGAACGGATTGCCGACCACCAGGCCGTCCTCGTCACGCACTTGCTCGACAAACTCGGTGCTCTTGTACGCCTGCGTAGCGCGCTGACCCTTGCCCATTTTCTGCTAATACTGAGAAATAATAAGGAATTTTTAAATAAAAAAGGAGTGGGTAAGATTAGGCGGAGTAGGAAGAGTTTTTGGCTAACAGGCGAGAGGAATAAAAAAAACGACAACAGAAATAAGCGTGTTTGTGTGATTTAGATTGGGCGGAAAGATGCGATTTTAAAAATAAAAGAATGAGAAAATTATAAAGACAAGGAGAAAAAGGCCAGTGGTGTCTTTGCAAGAAGCGATTTTCTCGTTCTATTTTTTTTTCTTTGGGGGGGGTCTAGCCCTGCCATGCGGACTTTCAGCCTCGCCTTTTTTATTCCGCCCTTTTCCGATTTTCGGACAGCAACAAGCGATAAACAAGGCGGATAGTGGATTGTGTTTACATGTCATTGTTGTACACGACCACTTACTTGCGTGAGCGCGAATGTGGTACTACTGCTACTGCTGCCCACTGCCCAACGGTGGGTGTGTGCTGGTCCGCACTTACTGTGGACCACCCGCCCACATAGATTGCATGCAGGGATCATCGGCCGGCCACGTGGCTTCTTAAAGTAAAATAGTAAAAGAAAAGAAAAAGGAATCAGATCAGATCAGCTAGTTGCGCCACGCGTTGAGCATGATCTGTTGCACGCACAGCAGCGCCTCGTAGCGCACGTCGGGACAGCTACTGCTTGTCATCAGCGCCATGACGCGGGCCTTGGCGCCAATGCGCGCCAGCAGACGCTTGCCGTCCGGGTTAAGCCTGACGTACTGCGACAGGTCGTGGCAGGCCACAGCCAGCGCAGTCTCGCTCGCCGCAGGCTCAGCCAGCACATCAGCCAGCTGGCGCACAACGCGGTGGTCGTGCTCGTCCATGCGGCGCACATGCAGCTTCCAGAACTGCTCGGACCGGTGGGCCGGACTCCACGCGAGCTTCCCTGACGCCACCTCATTGAGGTACTCGTCCCACGTAGTCATGACTCCCGTGTGCTCGGCCAAATCATCGGCAAGCTGCTTCAGATCACTGCGCAAGTCCTCGTCCTTGAAGCTGCGCCCCGCACCCAGCGTCGCCAGGCACGCCGGCACGCGCGCCACAAGCATGGCCGGCACATTGGCTGCAGCCGCGAGGCGCAGCAGGTTCGCCCAGAGCGCAATGACGATGCGCACCACCTTTTCCTTCACCGCCGACCGCGCAATCTCTGCCGTAATCGCAATCACGTCCAGTCGCCGGTCCAGCGCCGCCGCAATAGGCCGCTCAAAGCTCAGCAGCCACAAGCAGAAAACGACCTCGTACTGCGTCTGCGGCACAGCCACCACGCCTCGCGCCCTCGGAGCAGCAGCAGAAGCCGAAGATGATGGCATCAGCGACTGCTGCGTGCGCCGCAGAACGTCCACCAGCTGCGTGAGGCAGGGCGCAGCCGCCTCGTCGCTAAACAGCACTGTGCGCGCACGCCGAGCTCTCAGCGCAGACTGCATGACCTGCACTGCAACATCGACGACGCTGGTCAGCTCGCTCCGCATGCACCGCTCCAAGTACCCAAACAGCCGCGAGTATGGAAACGCACGCTGCTCGGCCTCGGCTGAAGAGCCACCACTGCTGCCGCCAGCAATAGCGCCAACCAGGATCTTGCTCGCCTTGAGCCCCAAATAGTCGTCCTTCTTCTCCAAGCACCGGAACATGGCCCGCTGCAGCTGTTCTCCACACCCGCCGCCTCCGCCGCCACTGACAGAGATTATGTCGTCCACTTGTACTAAGAGGTACTGCAGGGCATCAATGCTCGACAGCTTCTCGGTCAGCTGTACTAGAAGCCCCAAGTACTGCACAAGGTCATCGCGGCTCTTGGTGTTGGCGGCAGCAGTCAGGTGCTGGTACTCCTTTAGCTCGCGCAATTCGTCGCCGCTTATCAGCCCCGCGCGAGAGTATCCCTCCCATGGAATCGGCTTTACGCGCACCTTCTCTGTAAATTCGTCAAAGAACTGGTTGTTCACCATTGCTGGCGGCACATCTGGGACCGTCATTTAGAAAACGAAAAAAGAAAGGAGATTTGTAAAAAGGAAAATACAGAGTGAAACAGCTGCTAACACAACATGCCTTTTGCCATATTGTCGTTGCTGTCGTCGTCGTCACCAAGGCAATCTGCGTGATCTGATCAGCAGATTGGATGTCTTGTAAGCCAAGGCAACGCTGGAAATGTCGTTTAAAAGCGAATATATTGTCATAAAGAGAAAGCCTACTAAACAAAATGAGTAGCTCTACTAATGGGATTGCCAATTTAGTTGTAAACTACCACGAGTAGGTCAGTGGGTCAGTATACAAAGTATCGCCATCTGCAATACCTGCCCGCTCGAGTGTATGAGAAAGATTCAAAGGCTCGCTCAGACTACCTTCTTTAACAAACGTAAACGTTTTCGCGTTAAAGCGTGGATTGCAGAGACTGATATAGTTCATAACCTTCTCTAGCGTATCATACAGATCATCGACCAAAACATTGTAGGTTCTTTTCCTTGGGCTGCCATTGTCTTGAAAGGTTGAGTCAGTGGTAATAACCGTGATGAATAAATATAATGTTGGAGATGAAGAATGTGTGAATAGATTTTTCCATTATTTCTTGGCAAGCGGCTATTTCGCCTCTTCTTTTTCATCAAAAGCATTCCTCTCTCCTCTCTCCCAATCATTCTATTCAGACACGGAAATGGGATAAAGATTCCTTTGTTGAAAAAAAGCAGCAGGTGAAAAAGACAGCCTTTAAAAATAGACGCATCTCAAGTAGGGTGTGAAAACTAGCCGATCAAAAACAGTAAAGATGCTTAAAAAGCAGAATCTCGATTTGGGCATATCAACTGAAATCCCCCTCCTACCACCATATCCAGCCAATGTGTGATCATCGCACCCCCAATACGCGGGACCTGTCACAGAATGCGGAGGGCGCACATGGGCTGGACTGCTGGAGATGGGGAGATGGGGGGGGGATTGGAAACAAGAGTTTGTGTGAGCATGAGCCCGTCTTCTCCGAGTCAGTTAGTGGTCTTATCTGAGGTAAGGCAAGAGCCTCTTTTTTTTCGCCTCAGCTCTTCAGCTCTTTTATTTTTGTTCAAAGGTAAGCAATTGCGTATCCACCTCCTTTGGGGTGTGGTTCTTTTACGGCGATTTCAAAAAGGCCTTGTTTGGTTTTTTGAAAGCGTTAAAAGAAAGGGGGGAAGGCATCATCTGCCGCGAGTATGTGTTACATCGGCTGGTGCTTGTTCTTCGCCTCTTTTCCACCCCCCACTCACTTTGCGCTCTCCTATTATTGATATTTTGAATTTTGCCACACCAACAAATTGATAAACATTTTTCTTTCCTTTACTCGTTAACAGAGTCGTGCGCGCTGCCTCGACTACCAGCACAGCACAAGCAAAACAGACGAAGAAGGCATACAAAAGGGGAAGAGAGAGAAATGTCAGCACAGCAGCAAGCAGCAGCAGCAACACCAGGCGGCGGAAGCAATTCCAATTCAGGCAAAGACAGCGCAGGCGCGCACCAGCAGCAGCACCAGCAGCAGCAGCAGACACACACGCCGATGAGCATGGCCATGGCGCCGCTGCACATTGGGCTGATCGAGGGCCTGACCGAGCAGCAGACGGCCGAGATGGTCGAGCTTCTGACGCCGCTGCTGTCGCCGGCGTCAACGCCCGCGCTCGGCGCGTCGTCGTCGTCGGCTGGCGCGCACGCGCTGCTCAGGCGCGCCGACGACGCGCGGGCGTACAGTCCGCTGACGTCGCCGGCCTTTTCAGGCAGCGCCGACCACCTGCGCCTCCAGCAGCACGCATCGGCGGCAGCCGGCTTTGCGGCGATGCCTCCGCCGTCGCCGTCGATCACCGCCGAGCACGTGATGCGGAGGCAACAGCAGCAGCAACAACAGCAACAGATGCTGATGCACCACCACTCGCCGTCCTTTCCGTCCGCCTCAGCTGCCGCCCTGTCCCCATACTTGGGCGGGCGCGGCAGTGCCCGGCGCAGGGGCAGCGTCTCGGCGGCTGGCAGCGGCGGCGGCGGCTCCTACGCAGTGGGCTCGCCCCAGTATCACCCGTACCGCGGCCCGCCCCAGCCTCAGCAGCTGCAGCAGCAGCGACAGCTCAGCCAGAACCAGCTCAATCAGAACCAGCTCAATCAGAACCAGCTGGTGTACACACCCAGCCTCCTGTCGCGAACGGCCACCACCATCGACACCGACAACTTCTTCCTCGACCAATTGCCAACAAGCGCCATGTCGCCGCAATTCGCCGGGTCTTCCTTTTCTGCCTCTCAGCAGCCTCGCAATCGCACGCTGCATCAGCTCAATGCCTCGCCGCATGTCGGCAGCGCCAGTTTGCTGTTTGATGACAGCGCATCCATTCTACAACAGCCACCGCCACCGCCGCAGCGATCGGTCTCGCTCAACTCGGCAGCACTGGCGATGCTCAGCAGCAACAGCCACTACGGCAGTTTTATCGAATCGGCGCAGCAGCATCCCGACGACTCAATGTCGATTGCCGAGCAGTTTACCAGCTGCAGTAGCCAGGCACTGCTGCCACCACCATCTGCGTCCGCCGACCAGCTGATGGTGCAGTCGGCGTGTGCATCGGCCACGCCTGCATCGCTTATGAACTTGCCCCTGTCGGCACACCATCTTCCGCATAGCGCCAATGGCGAAATCGTGTCGTCTGAGGGCAGCAGCGGCCAGTCGCCTGGTGGCACGGCGTCTGCCATAGTGTCGGCGTTCGGCCGCCAGCATATTACGGGCGGCGAGCCTTCTAGTAGCTCTGGCGATCTGCTGCAGTTTGTCACGCAGTCTGCGCCCATGACAAATTTCGTGCACCCGCCTCAGCCGCCTCCCCTGCACATTGGCCCCCCCTCCTCCTCCTCCTCCCACTCGCCATTGGTGGTCTTGGGCGGGCGTCGCAGTCCAGCAGGCGAACGCAATTATGATTACCAGCAGCAGCAACTGCCTGGTGGTGGCGGTGGCAAGCGGACGCGGCGCAAGTCAGTCGCCAATGCAGCAAAGCCAACCACAGCAGCCAATACCGCTGTTGGTGGTGGTGGTGGTAATCCGCGGACTAAGAGAAGCAGCGGAGCGTCATCGACTCTGTCTTCGGCAGCAGGGCGGCGGAGATCGCGTACATCGCTACTGATGTCGCCGCACCAGACGCCGCTCGTGCCATCGACATTAAAGAATGTATCGTCGCCTGGATTCTCTCCATACTCTACATCAATAGCAGCGTCGCCGGGACTCGCGCCATTGACGCCAGCAACACTCGCTCCACGCCGCATAGCGTCGTCGCAAATGACTACGCCCACGATAGGACCGATGCAAGGCAGTAGCGCCTCTGTGACGCCACAAATGCGGCCACGCGGATCGATGATAGCGGCTACATCGACGACAAATATAGTCGGGCTGGAGGCGGATGTGGTGACACGACTGGCGACGAAGAGTAATTACCAGAATATCATGGAGGGTAATTCCGAGTTTCTGGGACTAAAGTACAAGACAGAGTTCAAGTCCGGGTTGGAGCGTCGACGTACGAATCATAAACAGGCTGAACAGAAGCGCCGTGATTCGCTTAAAACTTGCTTTCAGGGTTTGGAGAAGAGGTTGCCTGGTTTGGATCCAAAACTAGTGAGCAAGATTTACTTGCTTAATCGCGCTAATTCCTTTATCGACTCGTTGACGAGGATGAATGAGTTGTTGGTCGCTGCTGCCGAGGAACAAGGTATCGATGTTGCCGCTATTGCTGCCCAGGCTCGGGCTGCCGATCCAAGTGCATGTTATGGCGAAGAAGAGGAAGAGGATGAGGAGGAGGAGTATCGGTATGGCCGTAGGAGAATACGTGGCGCTTCGCTGCTCCTGGTTGGCGATAGAGATATTCGTCCGCG
>JANBRY010000014.1:0-22418 GCA_027577975.1 Coemansia sp. RSA 2681
CGTTTAGGAGTAGGAAATTCCTGCTCTCTGATTGGCTCGTTTTAAAGACGCGCTCTTAAAGAAGAGAAGTAAATAAAAAAATGCAAATAATAAAAATTATGTCAATTACATGTATATTTTTAGCCGCGAGCTAGCCTTTGCCCATATGTCCCGCCTCTGCAACAAGTACTCAAGAATTCGACGACAATCAGAAGTTGAGTATTTAGCTCAAAAAAATGCTGTCGGTTTGGCCGAGTGGTTTAAGGCGCGGGATTTGAAATCCCGTGGGTTCTTCCCGCACAGGTTCGAACCCTGTAGCCGACGATGGTCCTTTGTATCCGTCGATTTTGCTTTTTTTTACAAGTTTGTGGTAGATCTTTTTATACATGCTTAAAGGTTGCGCAAAAATAAATAAAAATGTCGACAGCAATGCCAATTTGATACAGGGGTGAGAAGCTCTCGGAAAAAACCCGATGGGAAAAGAGAGAGCTTAAAGGGGGTTGGAAGGACACGATCCCCGAACGCGCGAGGAACGTGTATAACTCGCCAAGTGTGCGCCACTTGGGGAATCCACGGATCCGATGCCAGGAAATGCGGGGGGGGGGGGCTTGAACAAAGGCGTCAGGCTGGGCAGGCCGGGCCGTCGGGATCGGAATCAGGGTCCTGCATGTAAAGCAGGGATAAATCGAAGTGGTGCATAACTGCTGATTGGCTGAGGAGGGTGGCCTGTGCGTCAGAGCGCAGCCGATAGTTGTATGTGTCCATGAAGCACTTGCGGCTCCAGCGCTCAGCACTGTAGGCGTTGTCGTTGCGTGCCACCCAGAGGATGTGGATGAGCAAAGCCGCGGCCAGCTGAGCAGTGGCAGAGCAGCCCAATTGGAAAGATTGGGGCGCTCGCGCGGCAGTCTTGCGATTTTTACCGGTTTTGGGCGCACTGCGGGCACGAGCCTGGGGATGGTGCCCTCTGCGGCTGCCACCTCGTCGGCTAGCTTCTGTTGTGCGGCTGTGGCCAGGCGGGCGGCCTCTACGGCGGCGTCCTCTAGCTCGCGGCGGACAGTGGGAAGGATGGCATGCGCGAGTTCAACCCAGTTGTCGCAGAACATGCCGCGGAAGGGGTCAAAGTCCTTGCATCTGCCGGTGAGGTGAACGACTGTTTCGGGCGCGAGGCAATGGCACGTCTTGGGGTAGTCGCCTTGTCGCCGCGGGATACGATTGATGCTGAGGCGGTGGATTGTGTTGCGCGCCTGTGGCGTGGCGTGCAGCTTCCGGATCGCCTTCCACGGCGTCTTCGTCTCAGAGTATTTGGGCAGGGCATAGCCTCCGCCACTCAGCGTGATCGTGGGGTATGTGAGGGGTGGTGCTGCGTCCAGCATCTTGCGCACAGTGCCGTGGTATGACCACAACTCGTACGGAATGGCAAGGGGCTCCGGCGCATTTGGCCCTGCCTCCGGCTCTGCCTCCGACTCTGCCTCTGACGCCATCTCCGGCGCGGCTGGCAGTGGTGCCATTGGCAGCTCCTCTGTCGGGTGAAGGCTCGGCTCGGGGATGTCGAGGTAGCAGTATACGGTTACTGCATCGGGTGAGGGCGACGATGGCAGACGTTTGTCGCCATACGCCCAGTTGAGCGTGTAGAGGCGGGAGAGGCTCTCCGCGGATCTCGCCTCGGGCGTGGGGCAATGACGCAGGTAGTAGCGCTTGAGCTCGCTGGCCATGCTCATTTGGATGTGGCGGTCCTGGCCTGGCTCCAAGTACTGCGCTAGCCCGCGCACTTTGTTGGATATGTCCATGATCTGAGCAACCGTGAACATTGGCGGCTCGCCGAAAGGAGTAGTAGGCGGGTACATCTCGCTCAAAATGCGAAAGAAGATGTTGTACTCGGTGCTGCCGCCTATGAATAGGTCTAGCACGCTGTGAGGGTGTCCGAGCGCCGGGCGCATCAGAGAGGAGCCTTCCTCTAGCGTGTGGGCGAGGTCAACGCGGAATTGCTGATGCTTGTGGCAAACAGCGTGCGCTTCCTGCCACGCTGGCGGCCAGGCGTCAAGGGGGAGGTTAGCCCACGACATGTGCTGGCTGAACGGGTCGAAGAGAATGCGCGGCAAGTGCTGCGGAGCGAGGTCTCTGAGCGGTTTGGGCACAAATGGGCTGCTGGAGCGCCGCAAGATGGCCATGTGCCAGAGCGCAATGTACATGTCCGGCCAGTCCAGCCGCGTGAGAGGCGCCGAGGGGGGCGTCTGGGGCTGGAGGCGCCTGGCGACATAGTTGGTGAAGAGCGCTACCTGGTTTAGGCGAGTCGCTCGGTAAATGGATGGCAGCGAGGGGAGGCCATAGCCGCCTTCGTTGCGTGGGAGAGCCGACTGCGGGTGGGCTAGGAAGCCGCCTATGCGGCCCCAGAAGGCTCTGCGGATCCTCTTATCGGTGTCGTGGATCATCTCCATCGAGAAGGACTCAAAGCGGAAGATGAACTGGAACCGGGGGATGACGAAGGCCGTGAGCGCAAAGGCGCGGCCCGCCATGGTGTGCTGGCCTCGCATGGCGGTGGTGGTGGCGGCGACAATAATGTCGATTTGCGCCTGGCGCTCAGCGTTGCGCGTCGCTACTTTCACGCGCACTCCGAGGCGGATGCCGAGGTAGCGCAGCGTGTGCCCCTCAGGGAGCGGGCTGACAGGCAGGTAGGCGGGCAATTGCGCGGGAGGAGCGCCGGCGGCGGCTGGGGGCGCAAAGTTGAGGATCTTGGGGTTTGACTCGTTGAATTTGGCCGTAGTCGCGTCGCAGTACCAATTCAGGAGGGGTGTAGCTCGGCAAAGTTGTCACCCTGTTCGTCGTCGGGTCTTGCTTCGATTCACCGCAGCTAGCCTTGGAACTCGATTATCGACACGTTCTCCGGCGCCTCCAGCAGGCCCGCAATATGTCGGCTCTCGAGCTGCAAGGGCTCCACGCACCCCATCTCGCTCGCAATCTCGACTGCGCGTGGATATCCGCCAGGCCATTCCATCGCGAGGTTGTCAGGTAGCGCGAGTGCCAGAGCATCAGGCCCCGCCTCCAGCACGCGTGGCGATGTCGTGCGGCTGGTGATAGTGGACTAGGCTGCGCTCGGCGTCATCTATGCTGTGGTCGTCCTCGACCTCTTCGACAGTCGTGCGATGCGTCTCGGCGTCCTCCATTTCCACCCGGCCTTCTACATCCGACATGTTCGCCGCGTTGCTTGGAGCAGGCTCAAGGTCGCTCATCGCCTCCGCGGCATCCCCCCATATCTTCGTCTTCCCTCTCATCGACGCCACTATATCCGTCGTCGTTGAGAGGTTCCTCTATCTCGTCGAGCTCTCGGCAAGTTTCGCCTTTCTCTTCTTCTTTTTGATTTGTATTTCCTTCTGCCTGCTCCTCCGCGACCTTTGCTGCCGTCGCCTCGCCAGGGCTGTCGTCCGGTGCAGTGTCGTCCTCGCTGGCGGAATAGCTCGACACATCGCTTTCTCTCTCGCCAGATTCAATGTTCTCTGGTTCTCGGTCGGTCCCGCTACTGCTCGGGGGCGACTCCTCCTCCGAGGAGCTGTAGTCGCTTATCTCTGGCTGACGGAAGGCTTGGACGCGGGATCTGATTTGGATTCCGATGTGTCGTCGTCTGCCTGCTCCTCGCGTAGCTGGTCAATCAGCGGCCGCTCCGGCTCGGTAGGACTTGCCTGCGTTCGTCCAATAGTGTCCAGTATCTCGGCCATCTGCTCGTTGAGCGACTGCTCCGACCGCGTCTCACGCGGTGGCTCGGACGCTGCGTCGCTCATCGGCGCGGCCTCAACCACGCGCACCTGCTCGATGAGGGGCCGGTCTGAGAGCGTGGGGCTGGCGGCGGCGGGCCGAGGCTCGTCGTTGGGTTTCTCGCGCTCCTGATACATGAGCGGCGTGCCTGACCCAGTGGGGCTACCACCGCCGCCATAGTACCTTACCTCGCCCGCCTCCTCGTCATCCAGCGTTTAGGCCAACGGCCAGTCGGACCAGGTCGGGTTTCTGAGCGTCGCGACAGGCGCGTCTTCCTGGTAAGGCGACTCTGATGAGCTCAACCACCCTGGGGACTCTTCTACGATTGCTGCGCTCCTCTCGCTAACCACCTCTAGCTCCTCCTAGCCTCCCTCATAGGTCGCTCCTGATCGGACAGGCCGGATCGTTCCCCGGAAGGGCAATACGATGTCCGCCGGCACGCCTCTTGATAGGGGACCCCGCATAGGGTGTTGAGGAAGTACGTGCTACCAATGCTGTACGCCACCACAAAGGAGCCCACCCGTCGGGTGCGCTGCGTCGTCACTAGCCCTGGCAGGCCCGTGCGCTTCAGCGTGATGCGCTGGCCGGGCTCGAACCAAATGGCCTCTCGGGTGCTGTTGACTCTGTCCCGGGCCCTGCGCCGGACTGCCTCGTGATGCGCTCTTGTCTGCTCGTCTAGGCGCCGCTCTACCTCGAACTGGGTGGGCAGCTCTTGGCCGGGCTCCGCAACCACCTGCCAATCGAACTATGTATCGTAATCGTCGGGGCCATAAAACCGCTCGAGTGGGGTACAGCCCAGCGTTGGCAAGTACGTTACGGCGAGCGACGCGCAGATCCGGGGAATATACTCAACCTAGACGTCCCTCTCTGGATTGTCTGTACTGGTCATTCGTAGTGCAGACTTGAACAGGCGAACGCCAATCTCCGCCAGGTCTGACTGCGGATGGTAGGTCGTCGTCTTTATGTGGCGAATCTCGCGCTCTCGCAGGAGGTCTTGGAAGTGACCCCCTAGGAAACACGCCCCGTTGTCGGTCATAATAAACAGCGGGTCGCCATGCACGGTCAGCCAGTTCTCCCGGAGGACGGTGGCTGCCGTTAACGACGTCTGGTCCTCCATCGGGTATACCTCCGTCCATCCACTGCAGGCATCGCGCACCACCAGGCCGTATCGCGCCTTGTCGTCGCACACCCCCGGCTCCATTATGTCGGTGTAGATGTGCACCCGTGGCTCCGGCAGGTCTGATGCCTCCAAGTGGCTGTACACATAGTGCTGCACTCCCGGGCGATGCACCAGCATGTCCTTCGATATGCCCAAATGTGTCAGCGCTGCGCGGAAGCGGCTCAAGTCGTCGGCATCGTCCCGCGTCTTGTGCGAGAACAGGCCGATGACTGCCAATGCGTCGCTCTCAATCTCAAGGTTATTGCAGCCATCCAGTAACGGGTAGAAGTATTGCACAGCCTCAACAACTGTCTTGGCCTCACTTCACGTCGAGTTGCGGTGGCCTTGCTGCCCGTCGAATACCTTGGAGAAATATCCGACTGGCGCGTTGTCCTCGTGTTCCTTGCTTTTCTGCGCGAGCAGCCCCGCGCCTACTCCGGCGCTTGCTGCGTCGACGCGCAGCGTGAGTGGCACTCCTGGCGGCGGCGCGTATAGGTGCTTGACGTTCAACAGACATTGCTGCACCGGCTCCTAGTGCGACGCAAGCTCCTCGACATCTTCGGCGGTCCGGCGCATCTTTGCCATCTTCTGGAAGAATGACAGGAGCACTGTCTGCACCCATGGCATGGGGCGGCTTATCGAGTTCAAACCGCCTGCCATATTAGGGCCTAATGGGCCTATTGGCTCCCTCCCGCTCGGCTACGCCTCCTTTGCCACCCTTCTTTTTCTACTGAGGTATTATTATCTATCCCCCTCGCGTCCTGAGCGGACTTTTAAAGGTAGTTTGGGGCTCCGAAATCTTTTTCGGTTTATTTTTATTTATTTATTTTATACCCAGTTATCCAATAAATTAAGTGAACTATCACCCAATAGGCCCAATGGGGCTTAATATAGGCAGAACTTCCTCTGTCGTTCAGCCAATATATGACATATATTAATAAACATTATTTGGAATCAATGTTTGCTAATATTTGGCATTTTCCGTGTTCTGTGATGATTAAGCAAGTCGAATAAAAGAAAAGGGGTTAGAGAAGAAAAAATAACTAAAATAAAAAGTGCACAAAAAGCCGCTGTGTTATTAATGCATGCTACTATCCAAAATGTCTGCAGCCAAGCAAATGGCAGTATATATTTTGCGCGAGTTGGATTACTGCCGAGAAAACATATAAACATTTCCACTTGGACCACTCGCAATGTTCTATTTGAAAACAAGGCTCTCCTTTCCCATGCTTTTCCCTTTACTTCTTCCTATTTACTGTTTCATTTTCGAAGCCCCCAATTTACCAGATTTTTACATACGCATTCGATAGCCATGTCTGTCCAAGCTCAGCAGAACTCGCGCAAAAAGAGGGGGTGCAAGATTCGCGCTAAAGAAGCCGAGGCATTCGACGATTCTGGTATGTATTATAAGCAAAAGATTGCGCACTAGAATAGTGCTGTGGATATGATAAACAATTAAAGAACCAGCTATGTGCTATATTCCTACTTGCAATACTTGTTTGCTTGTTTACTAATCGATACACTGTAATATGTTATAATTAGTTATCCCTATGGCGCCTGGCCGTAGCCAGATGGGAGAGCACCTGTCGTTTGCAATCATGTCTCAGAACATGCGCGGCATTGGCGGAGAAAAAGCAGCGAAAAATACCAAGCTGCCAAGATTGGTTGCTGCTGTCAAGAGCCACACGCCAAGGCCAGACTTTATCCTCCTCCAAGAGCTGAAAAGCTCCCAGGATCCGTCTGCTCATTTGCGCTCCTTCTTGCCAGAGTATATGCCACTAATTGGAGTCACCGATGACAGGGGCAAGGTAAGTCTAACACAAAAGTTGTTGCTCAGAAAATTTGAGAATTTCTTGTCTAAAACGTTTGCCTAATATTTTGCTTGTGGAATTGATATATAGACTGCTGACAATGGAGCTGCAAAAGTGGAGTATGACACGGCCATTCTTGTTCACCGCAGCTGCAGGTTCAATGATGCTCTTCTGCAAACGGCTGTCAGCACATATGAGAGGACTGTGGTGGCGATACCTTCCCACAGTCTGTTGCTTGTATGTGTCCATGGCCCACCCAAGGAGGATGGCGAAAAGCGCGCATATTTCGACTCGCTGCGCAATCTGCTCCTTCACTTCAAAATGAAGGGGTGGATGGTTTTCATTGGTGGTGACTTTAATGTCGCCCCAAATACCTACGATCGGGCCAGCTCTGGCAGCTATGAGGCAGGCCGTAAGCAGATTCGGCTGATTTGCATGTCACTAGGCTTAGTGGATGCTGCGGATTTCTTGTTCCCACATGATGTCAGAAGTGGTCAGCCTCGCACATCCCAGTTTACCTATCGGTACCTGGCATCAGAGCCTCGGCTAGCTGATCCGCACCCGTACAGGTCTCGAATTGACTTGTTTTTGGTCCCAGTGCATCTAGCCTGCTTGCCTGGATTCGCCTATTCGCATGAGCCACATGATGTTACTGGTAAAGATAAGTTCGACCATGATGAGCTTTATCTGCACATCCCGCCACAGACTGTGCCTACTACTAAGCCAGTCTCAACAGTCTTCACACTCGACCTGCGCCAAATTGACAGTCCAGTTGCTGCTCAGTATGTCTCGTCGGCCTTTGAATCTGTGGACTTTCCTGCTTGTGGCGACATTGGTGACCCATTCAAGGCATACGCGAGCATTCTTTCGAGCATTCGTGCATGCAACAAGGCACACAGGCAGGATTTGGATGACCACAACTATGGCGAGCTTGTGCGGGAGCTGCGCGAGCTCTATACTCAGTTTTCCAGTCTATTGCCACTTGGCGGAGCCACTACCAGCCAGTCTGAAGCTGAGAAGCGCAGCATTGAGCTCTGCAGCATTGAACGCAAAGCACTACGCCTGATTGCATTGATCCCCCAGGCCAGCAAGCGTCGGCTTGCTGCTGGTGAGTGGATTGATCATGGTGCTCAGCAGTCCGAGTGGATTTCCGTGACTACGTCAAGCAGCGTTTGCCCAACTCGTTTCAGCATCTACTCTCTTCGCCATCACGACGGCTCCAATCGGCTGGAGATGGACATTTCTGTTTTGCCAGATGTTGTCCGCGCCTACTTTATCAGCTTGCTTGCAGTTCCAGCACCTGATAGTCAATCGGCAGAGCATGCTGCTCTTTTTGGTTCCTTTTCGCCAGCAGCTGTGGCCGAAACGTTGGCATATTTAGGCGGGCCGATTGAGCAAAAGGAGGTTGACTATGAGTGTGAGCATGCTGCTACTGGTCAGCTCTCTGGTCCTAATGGAATCGTCGCCGAGTTTTATCAGCACCATGCTGTTGCGCGCCAGGGCTTGTGCAGTCTTGCAAACATTGTACTGCAGCACCCCGACCTCATTACGCCCGAGTTTACAGCTGGCCGCCTCATTTTGCACTTCATATCTGGCAACAGAGCAGACTTAGCCAATTACCAGCTGGTGCTGCGGCGGAATATCGAGTTTGAGATTATTGCTGGCATTTTGGCGTCGCGCATTGGCCATGCCATCTCGTCGTTTATTTCTCCAGAGCAGACAGCACACATTCTGGGCCGGCATAGACGAGACTCTATCAACATGTTGATGTCTGTGCAGTCGTATCTGGCACTCATGGAGCAGAAGGCGCTGTTTTTGTTCCTTGGTGAGGGCAAGTCGCCCAGCGGCATTTCTGAGCAGATGGTGGCAACATTGCTTCAAAAGTTCGCGGTGCCAGCGCCATTGATCTGCACAATACGACGGATGTTCCAGCCGACGGATTGCTGTGCAGTAGTAAATGGCGTTAAATCTGCGACATTTCCCTTGCCGAGTGGGAGTTACTTTGGCGACGCACTATACGACTTGATATTTGTCATGGCGATGGAGCTGCTTCCTTGCGCGCTACGTGGGCATATCGATGACGATTCAGCATTTGTCAATTTGCCAACGGGCATAATGACACATTCCTGCCACTTGGGCGATGCCGTTATCACTCTTTCAGACGATCAGCGGCTGCCAGACGTCCTGGCAGCAATCACTCAGTTCAGCGCTGCAACTGGCATTCGTTTCAATATAGCCGGCGCTCAAGGGCTCTTTATTGGGCATTGCTTTGCAGAGGACATGCCATACGCGCCTATGCCAGAGTTCCCTCTCAAGCCAGTTCCAGATGGTCAGTCGATTCTGTTTGCTGGCGCACATATTGGCAATGAGTTGGACTATGACGAGCTTGCTGATATTCAAATCGCAACAATGGTGGTGGGTGCCATGGATTTGGGGTGCCATCTTTCCAGTCCTCACAAGCGCAGAGAGGCCATCCGTCAATATGTGGCTCCACAGCTGCAAAACTTGTTCGAGTTTACACCAATTGTCAAGTGGTCAGTGGGAGATGCGCTGGCACCATTGTTGACTACTATCCGTGGTAACCCATGCCATTTGATGGTTGAGGATGAGCTGGCACTTGCAGCGCATACTGGCGACTATGCGTTTCTGGACTTTGATGCAGTGTACACGACAGTACAGCTTGCTGAAATACAGATGGCTGCGACGTATTTCGACCAGATAGCATTCCAGACTCCTGGTGTCGTTGTGCCTTGCTGGGTCCATATGCTACTCTACATTTGGCGCAAGACGATTCGAGAACGCACTGGTGACATCTTGCCAGTGTTTTTTGGTGACACAAGTCCTGACCAGCTGGCCCGCTATTTCTTCAACCCGCTCTTACAGACTATGCGTAAAAGACATGGTCGTCTTATAAAAGGGACTTGGCCGCGGGTGTGGGAGAACAGATATTTTTCCATGTACTCCAACAAATCGCAGAATGGTCGCCAAATATCCTGCGATTGGACGTCTTGTCGAGCACCATCTTTGAACTTACCACTCTTTGGATGTGAGCACTGGGGCGCAGGCGTGTACGATTGGAAAGTCCTCCGAATGGCCATTGGCAGCGACCATCCTCTTCAGCCTGTCACAATCGGCTCACTTCCCTGGCTCATCGGAAAGCTGAGAAGCTTGGGCAAAACAGCTAACAAGGCGACTAGGACAGCAGAGGGGCTGACACCAAACCAATCGCTATTACGAGTAAAGCTGATCAAAGACTTTGGAAAAATCCTCAGCGAGGCTCAATGCTGCGACGCCACTCTACCTCTACATCTTCAAGCCACTCCATCTACGCACCATCTCGTCTACGGCTACCCGGAAGAGACAGATAAGCAATCTAAGCTGTTCCAAAACTGGCACAGCTTGACAGCTGCCTGGGCCAAGCCAGGGAGTTCTAGTAGCGTCAGCGCTAGTGCTACTCATTATCCAAATCCCAGGCAACCACCGCCGATACTCACTCGTCCACTTATACCCGCTCGTCCGCTGACACACACAGCTGCCTTGGCAAGTACGATATCTGCAATGCCACCTCGGCTGGCCTCGATCCGCATGTCAATGTCGGAAATATCGAAAATTGGGTATGGCACCACACCAAGGCATCCCCCTCCTAGTACTGCCTTGCACGATACGCGCACACGGATGGACAGGCGCAAGGACAGCACACCTTCAAGCCAGCTGGCTGGGGGGGAACGGCCCATCAAATCTCCCAAATTGGTGCTGGCACCCCTCAACTCGCCTCGCACGGCTGCTGTATGTGTACTCGCTGACACAAATATAGCTGTCTGCCCAGCAATTGCAGTGCCCGTTGCTCCGCCTACTCTCCAGCAGCCAACCGTAGTTGGCCCCGCCCCTCCGCAGACCCACGTCAGCCGCCGGCAGCCTTACAGGGGTCCTAGAGCAAGCGTTGTCATGTACTTGGAGGATATTGGAAATGGCAAAAAGCGCCGCCGCTTCCGCCCCAGTCTCCCTCTACTTGATCAGGCTGGCGCAGTCTCATCAGGGCCCCCAGCAATTGCAGCGCCCGTTGCTCCGCCTACTTTCCAGCAGCCAGCTCCGAGGCAAAGAGTACAGGCTGCATCAGTAACGCGGCAGACCACGATCGGACACTCTACGCAGCAGCTTGGACGCACTATTGATATCAAGCCAGTACGTCGTCCAAAAAGGAGACGGCGGCCAGCGCAGCTCGCGCCAAACCAAACCAAACTTGTGTTCGAGTAGTATGCAGCGGCATCGCTAAGAGCGTGGTATCTAATTTAATTCCATTATTTTCAAGTTTAGTATTCAATATTTATTTTCATCATTCAAATACCCAGCTTTCGCTTATCAATAAAGCCAGAAATGAATGTCAACGCGTGCAGGCCATGGCAAGGTCAGTCAGTTGGCGGCGGTATCCAGCAACTCAGTGATGTGAAGATAGGGATCGAGTAGAGAGAAGCAAAGAGAGAATGGCAGCATTATCCAGAATACGCCGGCTTTGGTTGCCAAGACCTTTCCAAGCACAGGCAACTCTTCTTGTTAGCGATAGAGTAAAGAAATAAAGAAATAAAGAAAAATAATAATTGCTAGAAAAGCTAGAGCCCAGAAAGCAGCCGGCCATCTAAAAGGCAGACATTTATAATGTTGTTGTTTTCGCATCTATACAAAAATAGTGTGCATGAGGCATCACCCAAAAAGGTTCAGCCACACATGCATTTGTCGCCGTCGTTGGCAGGCTACCTTCCAACACTCTATATCATGGCACTCAGCCAAACCGACAGCATTTCCCTGAGCTAACTGCTCGACTTTTAACTGTCGCCCATTTATTGTGTACTTGATACACATGTGCGGCATGTCAGCAAAGACCAGCTCTCGGCTAAAAATAAAAATAGAAAATATAGCAAACAAATGAGCTTGTTGATGGATACCAACGGCAAAATGCTACACTTCAAAACTTTGGAGCGACTCAGAGTACTCAATGATAGGCATGGGCACTCGCACCATGAAAACATGGCGGCTGAATAGGCATCGACGATGGAATACGAGATCTGACGAGTTTGCCGCCATCTCTGCCATGGTTCGGCATTGCCCATTTCAGCTTGTCCTTTGGCGTCAGACGTGGTTACAGCTTCGCTCGGAGTTGATTCAATATCGCACATCACGTCTGCCACGCCACCCATAGCCGCGTCGTCAATCTCGTCTGTGTAAGTATACTCGCTGTCTTTGGTAGAGACTCAAGCGGCTTCCTTGATCGTTTCGTTGTTATCCATTTTCTCCTTTTCTTGTTGTTCGCTTAATTGTTTCTTCTGCCCCGTCCTGCTTTGAGACACCTCGCCAGTGCTGTCATGCTCGTGTATGCCTTCCGGTGGTTTGCTCGGGCAAGAAGTCCGTACCGGAGTTCAAAGCGTCGTCACATATGAATCGCGCCTTAAGCGGCATGTCGTCTTATGTCAGATCCTCGCACAAATGCTCCTCTAGCGGCCGCTCCAAAGGTCTGATACTATCCAGTATATCTGCAATCTACTCGCTAAGTGGCTTCTCGGATGGCGCTCCACTGGCCGGGTTTGAACCAAATGGGCTCGTGCGCCTTATTGATAAGCGGTTGGCCTGAAAACGTTGTACCAGAACCGCATTAGTATCCTGCCTCGCCTTCATTCGTGTCGTCTAGCTGCTCGGCCAATGGTCGGTCGGACCAGGTCGGGCTTCTCGGCGTCTCGCTTGGCGCTGCACTCTGGTAAGCCAACCCCGATGAACTGAGCAATTCTGGGAATGTCTCTACTACTCCCGCGCTCCTTTTGCTAACCACTTACAAATACCCCTCATTCTCTGCATAGGCTTTTCCAGAGTAGACGGGCTGGATCGTTCCCCGGAATGGCAGGGCGATATCCGCTGGCACTCCCCTCGACAACAGAGCATCACCTCAAATGGACCAACGCGCCTGGTACGCTGCATCGTCACTAGCCCACCCACTGCAGGCATCGCGCACCACCAGGCCGTATCGCGCCTCGTCGTCGCACGTACCAGGGTTTATTACGTCGGCGTAGATGTGTACCCATGGATCCGGCATGTCCGATGCCTCAAAGTGGCTGTACACATAGTGCTGCACTCCCGGGCGATGCACCAGCATGTCCTTCGACACGCCCAACGACGTCAGCTCTGCGCGGAAGCGGCTCAAGTCGTCGGCGTCGTCCCGCGTCTTGTGCGAGAACAGGCCAATAACTGCTGATGCGTCACTCTCAATCTCAAGTTTAGCGCAGCCATCCAGGAACGGGTAGAAATACTGCACAACCTCAACAACTGCCTTGGCCTCGCGCCACGTCGAGTGGCGGTGGCCTTGCTGCCCGTCGAATACCTTGGAGAAATATGCGACTGGTTGAATCGATGCGTAGCGCGAGCGGCGCTCTCGGCGGCGGCACGTATAAGTGGTTGACGTTCAGCAGACATTGCCGCACTGTCTCCCAGTGCAGCGCGGTTTCCCTCACGTCTTCGGCGGTCAGGCACACTGTTGCCGTCTTCTGGTATAACGGAAGGAGCGCTGTCTGCACCCATGGCATGTGGCGACTGATCGAGTTCAAGCCGCCTGCCATGCGCCGGATCTCCGATACCATGCGAGGCATAGGCAAGTCCAGCACCTCAGTTCAGCCAGCGCGTTGCGTCGAGCGTTATTGGGCTGGTCTCGACTCTGGGGTCTGCAACTACTCTCACGTTGCTCCTTTCGACCCTCATCTCCTCCAGCGTAGTCCAGTGATTTGCGTGATGGTCATCAATGTCGCGAGCAGATTTATTGAAGTTGTCAAACACTACAATGAAAGGGCGAGTATTGCCGTGGCTCGGCGAGTTGCTTGCACCCTAGCCGCGCTCCGCCTTGAACTGTTTATACTCCTTCAGCATCGCGCGAGTCCTCGCACGGCGCCTGGCATTGCGCGACGGCTTGCTCTGCGAGTCATCTCCGTCTTCCTTAGCCGTCCTTTCCTCGCTCTCTCCGAAATTCAGCTTCGCCAGAGTGCTAGCGCGGAGGATCTGCTCGAAGTGGGTCAGTCCCTCCTCCACCTGCTCGTAGGTCGCGCACTCTGGGTCGACCCTGACGGTTGGCCAAAACTCTGGGGACACCCTCTCCATAGCCATGGCCAGTGCCTCGCGGCCCCGCTCCGTTCCTCCTACCTCTTTCAGAATCTTGCGAGCTCTTGGAACCAACGTGTTGCACGTGGCTTTGGCAAACGCGGTGCCCTGCTCCAGCTGCTCGATGAGCTTGGCCCTATGGTAGCGGGCCAGATACGTCTCCTCGACTGCCTTCAGCAAGTCCTCCGTCTCCATGGACTCAGTTGGGTCGACCAAATCCTTGGCGGAGCCCACCAGCTTCCCTACAACCAACGCGAAGCGCACATATTCCGATGCTCCAGTGAGCACTGAGTCCAGCAGCTCGCGTATCTCAGTTGTCCACTGCTTGCTTGAAAGCTCGTCGTTCGCACCGCTAAACGTGGGCGCAGCCATCCTAAAGATTTCCATGGCTAGGCGGATCTCGGCTGGTGTGGGGTTGTCCTGGTTGTGGCTGCCCTGCGTCATGCTTGCCGTCGGACCCTCCTCTGTAGTCGAACACATGCACAGGTGGCGCGTAATTTAGAGGCTTTGCTCTCGTGGTTTTTATAAATATCTATATTAGAGAAATAAAGCAAAAGCCGAGAGGAAAAAGAAAACGAGCTCTATCCGTTGAGTGCTCTTCTTTTATACCCTCAGCGTTGGTTTCTCATCATACGTTGTTGCTGCCAGCTCTTGCGCTTTCATAAAGCATGATAATAAAGGATGATATTTCAAAAGCCCAGATCAAAATTGCCTTGCTCAAACCGCTCATACCAGTATAATACAGTGTCTGCGTCGACTTTCACTCCTGGCGCTATCTCCTCAATATATGCAACGGCATCCTCTGGCTCAAGGCTCTTTCCGAAGGTGAGTAGTATAAGGTGGGGAAGGTGCGCCTGGAGAGCGTCAGTGCACGCCTGCGACTTGCTTTTGGAGGAGCCGGCTGCACTTGCCATCTAAAGCAAGGAATATTTAAATACAGAAAAGAAAGTTTAATACGCGAAAAAATAATGAAAAAGAATGTAACAGGTTTGAAAGAGGTCTAGACAAACACAATAGAGTTTAGGCGGACTGGACACAATGTGCTGTTTGATTGTGTTGGCGATGACGTCACAATAAACTCGTTAAACACTGCGCTGAGCGACGGCGCCTCAGAAGCAGAGCTGTAAGCGTCTTCGCTGTCAGACTGGCCGGATGAGTACCCGGATTCAAGCTCGTAAAAGACGCACTGGTTCGTGTCAAAGCACACGTTGCCCATCAGCTCCTTGTAGTTGCTGTGTGTGAGAGCGGCGTAGTCCGATGGCGTTGACTCGCCTTTGGGCACAACAAACGCAATGATTCGCAGCTGTTCGAGTGGATCCCGCTTACGCCATGCGGACTTGACGGTCTCGCGCAGTTCGTTATAGTCAATTTCAGCAAGGGGAGCACTGTGCAGTTCATTTTCTTGGTATAAGCGGCAGACAGACCTTATCCGCCTTGTCGTGTGACAAAGACACTTCAACTGGGGTTCACTTCTCGACAAGACTTGTTCAGACAGCGGACGCATAGCTATAAAAAAAAAAGAAGAAAAAGGCGATGGTGTTGGAAGACAAGCGAAAGAAAAATTGGTTATTGCATGTGCGCAAACAGCTTCTTTAATACCGCTTTGGCAAGCTTTCAGCGTGTGCACAAGACTTGTTGTCAGCAAGCGGGCCACAAAAGAAGCCGCCGGTCCTTTGGAGTGCAGTCTTGTCGACCAAGCGCGCAAAGCAAATTTGAAAGAGCCAAATATATCATGCAAAAAACTGCTGCGGCCGCGAGCTCGGATGCACTGCGCTCAACATAAAAAAAGTGGCCTTTTGAACAAAGAAACCGCTGTATTTCAAAGGCCATCTTCACCTTTGGCCAAAGAATTGCGCGTCATTCCATGGAATCCAAGTCCCCATTTTTTCTCCCTCCAAAGGTGCTGCGGCCGAGGTAAAATTTAAAAGCGCTTGATAATAATTATTTAATTGAAAGTAGTGAAAATGAGAAAATGCAGTCTAGTGAAGGTTGTCGCGCTTGATGCGGCGGTGGCGTCTAGCGAGATTGACCAAGCCCAAGAGGACAATGATAAGCCAAGAGGCCATTAGCGCTACCATGAGCGGAATACGGTCCCTCAGGCGCTGAATGTAAGCGTCGCATAGCTTGTTGAGAATGCCGCCAGTGTATCCGTCGTACCGCTGCGCGCCCTCAACTTCCTCGCGAGTCAGCTCAGAGGTGGGCTTGGTGCCGAACATAGTCAGGCTAGCTTGCGGGTCGATGTTAGAAGAACTGTCAGAGTTGCTGATGAGCTGGGACGTTTGCGAAGGCGACAGCGAGTCTGTCAGAGGAAGACTGGCCAAACCCGCGCCGAGTGCAGTCATCACGTTGGCGTCATCAGTGATGGGCAGCGAGTTTGCCGACAGGATGTTAGGAATCGACGTATCCGAGATATCACGGCGCAACAACACAGCACCCGGCACCAGCGTCGGGTTGTTGGCCAAGTCTGTCGCCGCGTTCAATGAACTACCCGCCGAGCTTTCTACGGATGAGTCGCTGCTGTCAATGCTGTCACTGTCGCTGCTGCTGCTGCTCGGGTGCAAGCTGTTGTACTTTGACGAGAGACTGGCGGCATAGGAGCTCCGCTTCATGTCCTCGTCAGGCAAGAACGACAGGGGGTCAAGCGAGTCGGCATTGGGGATGTACACGCCGACGGCAAACTCACGCAGGAAAATGGCAGACTTGTTGACGGGCTTCATTAGCGCAAGCACTGGGTCGTAGATCACATTGTCGCTGACGCGCGGGAAAGTGAGGCCGCCGGCAAAATCGTTGACAAAAGTGAGCACCTTTTGCACGGACTGGATGTTCTTGGTCAGCGTGCAGTTGACAAGGCCCTCAATCGGGTACTCTAGCGGTGTTCCGCCAAACACGGAGCGAATGCCGCCAATGTACGTGCCAACAAACTCATTGAGCGTCTTGTTTAGCGAGGTAGTGCCGTCGTCAATCGGAGCAAACAGTACGCGGTCCAGCGAAGTCTCAGAGCTAGCAATGTCGCTGTTAATGCTGGCGGCAAGCGCAATAGAGTCGTTGCGCACGCCACCCAGCAGCGCCTCGCCCAAGAATTGGTCCTGGAATTTGTTCATGTCGTTGGCAAACTTGGGGATGTATACCTCGCGCAGGCCGTCGATTGCGCTGATCTGTACAAACACGCTGATTAGCCCCATGGCGCCGACGAGGAAGCACGCCATGGCAGGCGGATGCCAAATGTAGTCCAAGTACCAGCGCCAAGCAGTGGTCTTCTCATTGTCGCCATACTTTTTGGTGATAATGTTGGTAGCGCGCTGGAACCACGGGCGGCCTGGCAGCATGAAGAGGTCCATCTCTTTGCGAGTCGCCGGCGTCGTATCGACCTCGTCCTTGGCTTCAAGCGACCTGTGCTCGGTAAACTCTTGGCGGGACTCGGTCAGCCCTTGGCGGAATTTGGCCAGCTCTTGACGAGACTCGGCCAGCCCATGGCGGAACTTGGCCATTCCTGGGCCGGAGTCGGTCAAATCCTGGCGATACTCGCTAAACTTCTCGCGGAAATTTGCCAATCCTGGGCCCGAATCAGTCAAATCCTGGCGGTACTCGTTAAACTTATCGCGGAACTTGGCCAGTCCTGGGCCCGAATCAGTCAAATCCTGGCGGTACTCGTTAAACTTATCGCGGAACTTGGCCAGCCCACGGCGAGACTTGGACTCTATCAAATCTTGGCTGTACTCGGTCAAGTCCTGGCGGAACTCGAGCAGGCGAATCTGCAGCTTGTTTTCCCCGCGGTTAATGCTGTAGAGCTCGAACAGCAGCAGGGCGACGGCGGCGCCCAAAAAGGCAAAAGCGGCGATGTACATGATCCACATAATCGCCTTTGCCAGCTCGTTGACGGTGTCCTGGCCCATGGGCACGCCGCACATGTCAGAAAACTTTTCGTCGGCGAACGTGGTGCTGTTGACGAGGTTAACGCGCGCGTTGGAGAAGGTGCCGTTGATTGCATCAGACATCAGCTTGAACGGGATGTTGATGATCTGCTCAATGTTGCCGAATAGCTGCTCTTGCGTTGGGATCTTGTCCGCCAGGCCGCTAATGCTGTTGATCCAGTCGGTTGGGATGGAGATGGTCAGCTGCTTGCGAATGTCCTCCACATTAAAGTCGACCGCGTTTTTCTCCTTGCCACCCGTGAAAAATTTGCCAATGTCATTGATGCCCTTCTCAATGCCGCCGGCTATGTCGGCAGCGACGCTTTGTAAGCCGCCAACAACGGCGTTGACTGCAACCTCGAGCGCGTCGGTCAAAACCTTGGCAACATCAGTGGCGATTTTAAGCGCCGTGCGGATAATGACCTCGGCAATACAGATGTACGTGCCCAGGTACATTCGGAGGATCCAGCCAATGAGATTCTCGAGGATGCTGATGATGCTGAGGAACGAGCGGCCGGTGACATCAATAATCGACTGAGCGGTTTTTTGCACCATGGTAACCGTGGAAATAGCGACGCTGCGCGGAGCGTTGATGACAGTGTTGGTTGCCGACTCTAGTGACAAGCAAGCGCTGGTGATCTGGAGAATGGCGTCCTGCGCCATATCGTTGGCGTCCTGGGCCAAGAGGTAATATGAGAACGCCGAGAACAGCATCATAACAATGACCTGCGACGACCACGCTCTTGACATTTGCGCCCACCTGCCAACATACGGAGAAGTCTCTGGCTTGCCGTCGTGGTGGTAATCGCCGTCCTGCTTCTCGCTCATTTCGTTGCCGCCGCCCTGCTCGTCGTTGCGGCCAAAATATCCCTGGGTTTGTGGCATGGGCATGTCCTGCCGGCCTACATTGTCGCCGTTATTGCTGCGGCGGTGGTGGGGAGCGTCATCGTAAATATCGTCGTACTTTTTCAAGTTATTGAGACTCGCGTCATCAGCGAACGTGCGGTCCAGCTCGTCGCTCGTCAAACTAGAGTGCTTATTTCCGACAGCGGGGGGAGGTTGCGCGAGCGCAATGTGGTCAACGGACTGGTTGCGCGAGGCAAAGCTGCTGTTATTGATCGGGTAAAAGAACTCGTCAGCCTCGGGCTCGGGTGCAGCAGCAGCAGCTGGCGCCTTGTGACTTGTACTCGCGTACGTATCAAAACCCATCGGGTAGCTCTTCTCATCGGGGTACGACTGAAAACCAAGTGGCTGTTTCTTCTCGTCGGGATACGATTCAGAGCCAAGGGATTGCTGCTTCTTCTTCTCGTCGGACCGCTTGAATATCCTGCCCTCATATTCATCCTCATCCTCATGAACATAGTCGCTATGCGAGTACGGGGGCTTCTCGTCGCCTAGTGGGTTCTTCTTCTCGTCGCGCGGAAACCCATGCCCGCCGCTGTTGTCATGGACCATACAGGCAAGTGAATAAATAAATGTGTTTGTGATATAGAATACAAGAGTATGAATATATAATATGAGAAGTAGTCGATGTTAGTCAAGTGAAATAAAAGGCAAGCAGAGAGAGAGCGGCGAACCAAGCTTTTCCTCTCTCTAGTGGGCTTGGTGCAAAAGGGCCAAAAAAAAAAAAAAAAAAAAGAAAAGGATTGAAAATAATTTTCTTTATGTTCTTTTGCTTTCACCATGTATTCTTTTAGCAAAAGGGAAAGTGCCCACGAGGCCTTCTCTTTCCCTTTTGCAATGGTGTCTATTATGTCAAAGAAGCTCTTTAATGAAAAAGACCACGGGCCTTCCATTTTCCCCCTTTTACACTAATAATAAACTATTGTCGACATGATGAATAATTAAAGAGAAAAAAGAACGAATGAGTATGTGTGAGTTAAAGGGGAGAAAGAGAGAGAGAGAGAGGGGCGCGATGGACAACAACAACAAAAAAAAAAGGGGTTAGATGCCACTGGCACCACCACTTGTGCTTGCGCCATTGATACTTGATGGCATCGGCGGTAGGGTTAGTGGGGCGGCGGTCCCTGCAGAAATGGACGAGGGGCTCAGACTTTGCGCAGCAGCATTGCTGGGCTTTCTCTCGGCTGCTGCTGCTGCGGCGGGCTGAGATTCGGATTTGACATCGTCGTCATCCTCGTCCTCATCGTCATCGTCCTCGTTTTCGTCGCCAGTATGTTGAGTTTCGCTGACATCGCTAGGAGCTGGGCTGTGAGCAGCAGAACCACCTTCCTCCTCGCCCTTCACGGCCTTGGTCGAAGAGGAGGGCAACAACAGACTGGCGCTATCTGCGACGGCCGGATGTGTGGGCGACAAGCCAAGCAGAGCAATGGCCTCGGCGTTCTCCTCGGGCGTGGGCTTAATAAAGTGCTCATTGAGCAGCTTGTTCATGGTATACATGTAGAGGCGGCTCTCGTGGAAGAGAACGAGCAGCTTTTCGTCGCACAGGATATAGCGCTTATCCGCAGAGTCTTGCAAATCGTGCTCCTTGATGTACTTCCACAGGCTTTTGACGACTTCTGTGCGCGCTGCGTACTTTTGGCCCAGAAACGAAGCCAGGTCTGCCGAGAGCTTCATGGGCTTGGACAGGCCAGTGGACCGCTTGGGTTTGTTGGGGTCGACAACGCGCTTTTTGCGCTGCTGCTTCTTTTCATTCTCGGGTTTGCGCGGTCTGCCACGCTTGCGCGGTGGGTCGCCCGGCAACAGACCAGCAGCAGAGGTAGCAGCACCGCCAGCGGAGGCCGGAATGCCACCTAACCCCGCGTGGTGCATAGTGCCGACCAGGCCGCCGCCGGGCGGCATGTGGAGGCCCGACATTGTCTGGGGGACGCCATAGACAGCGCCCATCTGCCCCTGCTGCTGGGCGTACTGCTGAGCGTACTGTTGCTGCTGCTGCTGGCGCTGCTGGGTCTCGGTGTGAATCTGCTGGAATTGCTGCTTGATGATCTCATCAATGTCGCCCTTGTATGCATCGAGCGACACTCTCATTTCGTGCTCCAGCTGTCGCCGCACCTTTTTCGCCGAGACGGTCGACAGATCCGACGACTGCAAAATGTCTCGTATGCGCGGAGCGAACGTGGAGATGTCCATCGGAAGATACGACGTGGCAGATTTAATCGATCAAGCTAAAAAAAATCAGAATAATAGCGAATACTATTAGTGGCTTGGACGACCCAACGACAACAACAACAACAGCAACAGCAACGTCAGCAAGATAAAGAGAAAGGGCGTTTGTATATGCCTTTTGCCCATTCCTCGCAAATTGATAGAAAGATAAGGAAGAGTCTTACCTAGAAATGCAAGCAGGTAGTTGGAATCAGATAACAAAAGCAAAATAAAAGTCAGATTAGCGCTATTATTATAATAATAAAAAAGAGAGGGAGAAAAAAAAAAAAGACTTGTATTTCAAAACGAGTCCAAGAAAAAAAAAAAAAAAAAGGAAATTCCTCTACTACTCTTTCGCAAAGAGGTGGAAAAAAAAATCGAGCGGCACACTCTTCCGTTTGACGGAGGCCAGCGATTGGGCCATTCCGCCATTCACACAGAAAAATTAGAATAAAGGAACTCGCAGGCGAGTCGCGACTCGCTGGAGAGCCGATCACATGCGGTTCAGCGAGTTGGGAGAGGTGCCAGTCCAAGCACAGCTCTTCTGCCAGAGCAGGTCAGCGGCGTCGGCGCGGCCCAGCCAAAAGCTAGCCGACGCCAGGGCGCAGTCGGCGTAGTACCCGCCTGACGACAATCCGGGCTCGGTAGCGCAGAACAGAGAAGTGCGTGCGCCACGAGCGGGGTCCTGCGCAACAGAGGCAATGCAGCGCTGAGCCCACGCCGGAAAGCTCTGCCAGAACGACGACGCAGTGCTTCCCGGGTGCACAGCAAACACCTGGATTTTATCTGCAGGCAAACGGGCCTGCAATTGGCGAACAAAAGAATTTACGCAGAGCTTGGATTCGCCATACCGCAGCGAAAAGAAGCCTCCGCCTGATGTACGCAAGTAACGCTCATCTGTAGGCAGCCCCAGCGTAAACAGATGCGCCGACGAGCTGACACATACTATGCGTGGCACCACAGAGTCGCCAGCAGCAGCAGGTGCGATGTGCGGGAGCAGGAGGCGAGTGAGCAGGAACATGGACAGGTAGTTGATCTGAAAGCACATTTCAAAGCCGTCCGGCGATAGTCCCGGCATACCCGCAATCCCGGCGTTGTTGATCAGCCCTTGGATCGGCCGTTCGGTCGACGGGCGTTGCGCCCACGCGTGAGCAAACTGGCGCACGCTGTCCAGCGAGCGGAGGTCCAGCGCCATGTACTCGAGGTGGTCGCGTGTGCATCCGGTCTCCATAACTATGCGATCCATGGCCTCGTTAAAGGCATCGCTGCCTTCGTGTCCAGCCAGAACCACGTGTGCTCCTAGAGCAGCCAGGCCAGTGGCAGTCGCTAGCCCGATGCCGCGGTTGGCGCCAGTCACGATAAACCGCCGCCCATCCTGGCGCTCGCGCGGCACCCACTCTGGCTTGCTGATGCTGTCGACTGGCGAGAATCCCATTGAGACAAAATGATGAAAAAGATTTTTTTTAAAAAAAAGAAGGATTATTATATTAGAAGGATGAAAAAAAAGCGTTGTTGTGATGCGTGTTTGTTGTTGTTCCATTTTTGGTTCATCAATATTCGGGGGGCAAGTGGGAG
>JANBRY010000015.1:0-20358 GCA_027577975.1 Coemansia sp. RSA 2681
AAAAAAAAAAACTCGCAGCTAAAAATAACTGCTGCCACAAGCTAATCCGTGATGTATCATGGATACATCACGGATTAGTATGTGCTGGCATGAGCTCTCGCTTGTTGATTACTATAGGATACTAAGATGTCAGTGATGGTTGTGCAAAGTAGTTCAGTATTTATATAAGAAATTGACCCGATCCACTAGGGAATCTAGGTCGAGATTAACATGTTTTAACTGTTATATTAACGACACATATTAGGTCATCTAACAGCTGCTTTTGCTACTTTGTCAATTCTTCTCTCTTGCCAGACGCGGACACCTCAAGTGCCAAGAACGATCCCACCTCTTTCTATTATTGATTTAGCCGTGTTGACCTATTAAAAAACTATTCAGATGTACTACTACTACTACAAGCATCGCTGTCGCTGTTGTTGTTGTTGTTGCTGTCACTGTCGCTGTCATCATCATCGAGTGGGCTGATCCGTGGAGCAATATCGCCAGCATCCTCCAAAACGATCCTGCGAGTCAAATGCGGCAAATTAATCAAAAAGACAGAATTTTCCGTCAACAGAGCATCAATCAACTCGTCGACATTCGTAAGATGCATAGACCCATGGTCGACGGCCCGTAGCTTGCGATAGTCCCGATAGAGGGGCTCCAATTTCTGGTAAATATCGGAGGACGGCTGCGTGAGGCGAAAGTAAAAAACGGCGAGTGCACGCAAATACTTGAAATCATCTTGGTCGACTAGGGCATCTAGCATGGGTCGATCGGGTTGTAGCTGTAAGAGTTTGAGTAGGAGGCATGCGAATTCCGTGGGTCTGTGTGATTCTCCGTATTCTCGGCCGATGGCTGGTAGGTCGACGGCCTTTTCCATTACGCCGGTTACTGTCAGCCCAAAGCAGTGTTCCTTCCAGTATCGCGAGTTGTATATGCGCTGACGGAATATTTTATCGATTAGGAATTGTGGATTTGTGCCGTGGATGGCTTCCGCCGTGCTGACCGTGCGATTCGCCATATTTAGATAGGAAAAAAAGAGAGAAAGATCGATGGTATGTGAAAACATTTGCTCACAGTGTGTGAGAGGAGAAAAGTTTGCTTGCTGGTTTATTGACAAATATGGGTACTCTCAAATGTTCGGCCTTTTTGTAGCAGCAGAGGACGAGGATGACGAGGAAGGGCCAAGCCCAGGCTTATTGCCAGAGGCCAAGACGATTCCAGCAGACCCCAGCTTTTTATGCGCATTCTCCAGCACGGCGCCGTAATGGTGAGTACTAGCGCCCGAGGTGATCTCCAGCTGCTTGCGCTCGTTTTCTCTCTTCGCCATGACCTTGTCAATCTTATTCTTGCCGCTGTAGTGGCCATGGAATGCGTGCGACAGCTGCTTGTAAGCCTCCTTTGTTGTCAGCTGGCGCCCGGTCTCGTCAACATACTCGAGCGTGACTTGGGGCTTGTAGTCGCGCATTCGCTCCTCGTACTCTCGGGCCCACTTGCGGTCCAGAGCTTCTTGCTCGCGGGCCTTTATTTCGTCCAGCTCTTTTGCCGTGAGTTCGTCTGCCTTGCCACGCCGCTTCTTATCCAAAGAGGGAGCTGCTGCTGCTGCTGCTGCTGTGGCGGTGGGTTTTTGTTTCTGGCTGTGCGCGCCGAGCTGTTTGATGCGCTGGCGCTCGAGTGCCAAGGCGGCGCCTTGTCGGCGCTGTTCGGCCAGGAGTGCGTCGCGGCTGCGCTGCTGCTTTTCGCGCTGGCGTTGGTCGTCGGTGAGTTTGTCGAGCATGTTGCGTTGGCGCAGGAGATTCAGCGTGGCGTAGAGCCCCGAGCCGACCGAGGGCTCCTTGGTAGTCGCAGCCTCCTTCTCCACCTCTATCTCTTTTGCATTGGCAGTGATTGGTTTAGCGAGAGGTTCGGCTGGAGGCTCGGGTGCAGCAACCGCGCGCTTGACAATAACAGTTTCCCTTTCGTCTTCTTTTTCCTCTTCCTCCTCTTCCTCCTCCATGGCGCTGGGCTTTTGAGCAGCGGCAGAAGCAGATGCAGCCTTGAGACTCTGCACAAACTCAATGGTGCTGGATAGCGCCAGCTCAGAGTTCTCCTCAGCGGCGGCATCAGGGCCAGCAGTGTCCATACGCGCCATGGCGTCGTCATGCACCTGGCGCGCAATGTCCTCGGCGGTCGGCAGCGCAGGCCTGGCGTGGGCGGCGGAGCGGCGGACGGCGGCAATGGCGCGCTGCAAATCCTCGTCATCGTCGGCCAGGCGCGAGTCGTCGATGCGGGCATGGCGCGAGTAAGCGGCAACATCCGCCAGAGGCTCAAAGTCATTGGTCGTCTGCGTTTTGGTGTTTCGGCTTTTGCGCTGTTGTTGCTTCGCCTTATGGTCAATGCCGGATGATTTGTGCTTTTTGGGTTTGCGGAATAGCGCTGCTGCTTCTTCCTCAGTGTAAAAGTCGCTACCCGTGGTGCGATGGTTGCGTGCCGGTGCTTCGTCGTCTTGCAAAGATATGGCGGTTTGTCCGCGTCGCCTGAGCTGCTCTTTTTGCTCCTCTGCTGTCTCGTCGTTGATGACTCCGCCCTCCCTGATCGTGAGCGACGATGTCACTACTGGCGGATCACTACCACCACCGGTGGTGTTGTTGTTGTCATCTGACGTGCGCTTCGTCCCGGCCAAAGCAGCGCTGTGCAGCTCCACTGCACAGTCAGTGTCCAGCTCGTCGATGCTCTTATCTTGCAGCGTCAGCACGTGCTCGGCATCACCGCTAGTCAGCTCGGATATGTCGTGCGATACGCGTACTCCAGCCAGCTCGGCAGCCGAGTACTCTTTGCGGCGGCGGCGGGGAGGAGGAGGAGGAGCTGGTTTGGATTTGAGCTTTTGCGATTGCTTTAGGCGCTCGACCCACTTGCGTGCGTCCAACGTCTCTACTACATCGTCATTGTCATAGTCGTCGCTGTGGGTTTGCACTACGGGTGCTCGGGGACGTCGCTGTTTGTTCTCAGAGTCAAGAGGAGGAGGAGGCATAGGCTTATCAGACATGATCTAAAAAGAATAAATTACTGTTTTCTTGCCGAAAAGCGGAAAATATTATTGGGCATTTGGCTGGACTAGAGTCTGGCTAATGGTTTATGGCACAGGATTAGGGTGAGTTGCAAAAAGAAATGACATTCTTTTTGTCAATCCTTCTCTTTTCTCTGCATTCTAATTTTAAAATATTATTTGTTTCTTCTTTTCTTCTTTTTTAAATTATGGACGAGCAGTACAGACAGTGGCGGCGCAGAGTTCTTGATTCCAACCAGGGCGGCGATGATATTCAGCAACACCGTCGGCTGTCATACGAGGATTTCAAAGCGTCAGTAATGCAGGGGGACGACGGCGGGCGTTTGCTAGACTACGTGAACAGCAAAGTGATATTCCAGGCGGGCGTAGACTTTGAGAGCCGGCCAATGGTAGTGTTTAGCGCAAGTGGTTTGCCCAGTCCGTCAAAGGTGGACTATGACCGGTTACTCAACCTGATAATATTCCGACTTGACCAGTTTGTCGAGAGCGATTATACGGTGGTGATGCTGACTAGTGGTGCTCAGCATAACCCGAGTTGGAACTGGCTTACAAAGGCGTATCGTCGGCTTGATCGCAAGTATCGTAAGAACGTTAAGCGCGTGTATGTCGTTCATCCGTCGACGTGGTCCAAAGTCGTGTTTCAGATCTTTGGCAAGATTGTCAGGTAAGGAAATGTGTATGAGAGAAAGAAAGAGAATGTGTGTGGCGGCTGTTCCTTTTTTTTCCTAATTGGGTGGAGAAAGGGAGTCCATTGTTTGCTATTATTGTGAGGGGTCCAACTGTTTTTTTCTATTTTTTATTTTAGACAGCTACTGCTACATCTCTTTTGTCTCTCTCTCTCTCTCTCTCTCTCTCTCTCTCTCTCTCTCTCTCTCTCTCTCTCTCTCCCTATCCCGTTGCAGTAATGATTCAAGCTTGTTCTCTCACACACACACATCTTTTTTCTTTTTTCTTTTTCTTTTCTTTCTTTTTGCGCTACTACTAACATTTATATACTATGGCGGTCATTCCTCTCTTTCTGCAACGCATGGGCCGGGGCGCATCAATGTCGTTTGACGAACCACGCACTCCTGCACCACCTTCTCCTCTGCCCGCTGCCCGCGCGACGAAACGACACTCGCTCGACACGCATAAACAACGACGCTGCTTGGACGACACATGCCGCTCGCCCTCCTCCTCCTCCTCGTCCTCTTTTCTGCGTAGCCCAAAGTTCTTTGCCAAGGTCACGTGGGTCGACACGCTGTCGCAGCTGGCGACGATGGTTCCGCTGAGCCAGATCAGCATTCCGGCGCCCGTCAGCGAGTAAGTGGCAACAATTGCGAACAAGGCGTGGTTCTGTGGTTGATTCAGTGATTCTAAATTCCGTGGTTTGATCTGTAGGCACAACGCAAAGGTCGACGCAGGCGCAAGGGCCGGCGGCGACAACAACAGCGCATTGCTTGCGCCTCCTCCTCCTTTGAATGCTTCGAATGAGTCGCTTGCGTTCGGCGTGCCATTGGCGGCGCTGATGCGGCGCGGGAATCACGTGGTGCTTCCGCGGCCAGTGCGCGAGTGCATTGCGTTTCTGCGGCGCCACGGCGCGGCGACCGAGGGCGTTTTCCGGCGGTCGCCGCCGTCGACAGCGCTGCGCGCGGCCAAGGCGGCGTACAACGGCGGGCAGGCGGTGGATCTTTCGCTGGGCGGCGGCGTGCACGTGGCGGCGGTGCTTCTGAAGCTCTTCTTCCGCGAGCTGCCGGTGCCAGTCTTTGGCAATGATGGCGACTATGCGGTGGTGCGGGCGCTGCCGGTAGCAGCAGGCAAATCAGATGGATCACCGCAGACGGATCAGGCGGATCAGCAGATGGACAACCTGCGGGCGCGCTACGTGGCGGACGTTGTTTTGCCGCAGCTGGCGCGCGAGACGCGGCTGCTGCTGTGCTTCACTGCGGCGCTGCTGGCGTGCGTGGCGCGCAATGCGGCGACTACGCGCATGACGGCGTTCAATCTGGCGGTGGTGTGGGCGCCCAATCTGGCGCGGTCGGCCAGCCCCGTCGCCGATGTGGCAATGTGCTGCGCGGGGCCGGGCGCTGCGAGCGTCGGCGCCGTGGTGCAGATTATGGTTTCGAGCTTTGACTCGGTCTTTGCCGCCGAATTGCCCGCCATTCTGGGCTCTGCTGGCTTCCTTTCTGCTGGCGGGGGCGACTGCGTCGAGGCTGTGCTGGACGTCGTTGATCGCATGAATCAGGAGGGCGATGGTTTTGCTGGCCTGGAGATCAGCAGCTCATCGCCACCGTCGCCACCGCCGCCATTGCCGCCTCGGGCTGAGGCGCTTGGATCGGCCAGTAGCAGCAACGACGATGATGATGATAGCAGCAGGATCAGCCGCCAGCAATAGCAATAGCAGCGAGGACTCTAGAAATAAATACACACACTCATTTTTCGTTACTCTTTTGTGTGTGGGGGAAGAGGAGTGTGCTCTTGCTTGCTTCCAGGCCGCACCATGTGGATCAAAGATATGTGGCCTCGTCCTCGTTATTACCCCCCCCCCCTTGTATTGTCGTTATTCTAGACTATCCACCTCAATATCTTGGAATATTATTTTTCCATCCTCTCTCTTTTCTCTCTTTTCTCTCTCTCTCTCTCTCTCTCATGAATTTTTTAAAAGTATCGTCGTCATGTCGTTTGGTCAACTAAAGCCGATTATTGGCGGGAGCCAGGTGCAGCCACACGAGTACCCATTCGCCGTATATCTCAGCATTGAAACGCAGCCAAGCTGGCACGCAGTTTGCGGGGGCACTCTGGTGTCTGACCGGCACATCATCACGGCAGGCCACTGCCTGATCCACGCGCCCTCCACACAGTCAGTGAAAATCGGGTATGGCCACACACACGTCAAGCAGCAAGAGCACGCGCGCGCATACCGCCTGCTAATCCACCCGCATTTCAACCCACGCACGCTCTTCAACGACATTGCCATCATCGAGCTCGCTACACCTATCCGCCAGACAATAAACGCCCACCGCATTCCAATATACTTTGGCCAGGTGGATGCTGGTCAAGTCCTGACTACTATGGGGTGGGGCATTACGTCGAATGCTCCGGGTGCGCGTACTGTTGCTGTCATGAATCGCGTTGATCTTAGTGTTGCGAGTCCCGATAGATGCAAGGCTGTTGATGCCTCGTTTGTCTCAAGTAATGGGCCCTTTATATGTACGGGTACTCAGCCTGGTGACCGCGATGAGTGTAGCGGCGATAGTGGGTCGCCTGCTATTGTCACTTTGAAGGATGGTGGCAGTGGCTCGCCAATGGGTCCGAGAGAGCTGCGTGAGATGAGGCAGCGCGAACTCTTGGCGCAAGCTAACGTCAGCTCCAACGATAGTAGCAGCAGTAGCAGGTGGAGTCGTCTGATTGGTGCTGGTGGAGGCTTGCGACACAGCAAATGGCGGCAACAACAGCAACAGCAACAGCTGCTGAGGCTGCAGCTGCGCGACGTGCGATTGGTTGCGCTGACGTCGTATGGCGACAATACGCACCACGACGTACACCCGCCTTGTGGCGACCCGTCGGGGTTTGGATTCAGCACGCATATTGCTCACTACACCGACTTTATTGTCAATGCGACTGGCCTTACACGCGCAGAACTCGAGGCTCCATTGCGCTTGGACCGCCTAGTAAGTAACAAAGCAAGCTTAATTGCTATGTGTGTATGTTTTTCGATTCCACTAATATGCTCTTGTGACTATTTCTTATTGTAGGCGGATGTGCGTACGTCAGGCGCAAGTGCCACTAATACTTGTTGCTTGTATTGGCACGCGCTGCTATTGCCGACACTCGTGCTGCTGCTCACGTATAGATACATTAAATAAAGAAACCTTCCTCCCTCCCTTCCCCCCTACTCCCCTTTTTCTTTCTCCTCCTCCTTTTTCTTTCTCGTCCTTTTTATTTTATTTTATTTTTTCTTGTAATTAAATTCTTTATAATGTACCAGCGAGACTACGACAATGTAAAGTCGAAACTAAAGGGCCTGTGGTCGCAGTACAGCAGCGGAGGCAACGCAGCTCCGACAACATCAACAACAACAACAACAGCTGGCCGTGACGGTTCCTCATCCTCACCGGCAGCGACAGCAAATAATACACAGTCATCTGAATTGCTCGAGGAAATGCTGCTGTTTCCCACGTATGCGTACCGCGACGAGCGGCTAAAGGTGTGGCGGGTACAAGTGCGTGGATGGGGCTTTTGTCGCAACCCGAATACTCGCCGAGTGCGTTTAGCTGCCTCTCTAATGCGTCGCTTTATTCGCATTCCGCCTGGTGGAGAGCCTGACCAACTTTTGCTTGACCGCGTGTCGTACTTGTTTGCCGGTCAGCCGACGTCTAGCGATATGGTCAAAGTCGCCATGGCTGGCATTGCAGAGCCCATGCCCTTTGAACTGCATGTAAAGCAGAGCCACATCCACCACCCGCCACCACCACCACCACCAACGAATGCTGCAAAACCACCAGCGTTAAGCAGCAATAATACCTCCTTGTCGTCGTCGCGCCCTGTAAACTTGCTCGATGCGCCCATTGTACTCACAACCCACTTTGACCCTAGTGGAGCCATTGCCCAAGACACGTACACAAAGCCTAGCAGCTCATCCTCCACTGCCAGTAGTAGCCGCCATCCCCATCACCATCATGCGCATGACCGCGTCGTACGCAATGCCTTTGTCGGAGTCGAGCCGACCATCATCCAAAAGGCCCTGCAAATCGACGCCTTTTCCTGGCAAAACCTAGTGCTCGACGAAGGACTGTTCCAGGGCGAGATCCTGCTCGGCTTCAACGAGCTCGAGTGGCTCACTCAGAGCTACGACGCCTCCGCAAGAGCCGATGCTGATGGCAGTAGTAGCAGTGGCGGTGGCCGTAGTCGGCGGCTTATCGAGCTGCGCGGCAAATTGTTCGGGTGGCCCGAGGCTCAGATCGTCGGCGGACTGGCGCACTTGGTCGAGCCGCGGGGCGTTTCGGTGGTCTCGGACATTGACGACACCATCAAGGCATCGAATATCACTGCAGAGAAGCGCATTGTGCTCGAGACCGTCTTTGCGCGACCCATGCAAGCAGTGCCCGGCATGTCGGAGCTGTACCGCGAGTGGTACACGCTTGGCTGCGAATTCCACTATGTCAGCAACAGTCCCTGGCAGCTGTATCCCTCGCTCGACGACTTTTTCCACCGGTACAAGTTCCCGCCCGGCAGCGCCCACCTGCGCTCGTTCGATCCAAACGACTTGCTCTCGATAAAGAACTACACTGGCACGCCGCAGCTCAAGAGCGACACCATCGAGACGCTGTTCCAAATGTTCCCTCACCGCAAGTTTGTCTTTGTCGGTGATTGCGGCGAGCACGACTTGGAGACTTATACCGACCTGGCTCGGCGCTTCCCAGGCCGCGTCTTGCGCATCTACATCCGCGACGTGTTTGCGCCCATGAGTGTCGCTGCAGTCACCACAGACACTGCTGCTGCTGGCAACACCATCAGCCAGGGCATCATCCCCTACGGCATCGTGCGCCCGTCAAAGTCGCGCCAACAACAACAACAACAACAGCTATTAGTGGCGACAGAAAGCGAGAGCGACTACGAGGCCGACCTGATCAGCCTCCAACTCAGTGACAATGACAATGATGACGACGACGACGACAACGACAATCTGGCGACTAGCGCAAAGCAACAAGGACTGCCGCCGCCAGTTCCGCCCAAGCCCAGCCACCTGCGCAAACCAAGTACAGGTCGCTGCTCCTCGCCTCTGCGCAATGTTACCACCACTCTTGCTGCTTCCTCCAAACCTCCTCCTCCCAAGCCGCCGCGCCGCATAAACTCTGGCACTGGTGGTGGTGGCGAATTCAGCCAGCAGAAAATGCCAGGCACCTTTGTAGCTGCGCCCACTATGCCCCAAGAGCCGTCGCCTACCTCGACTGCGAGCTCTCCTGGCATGATGGGCGGCGGCGACCGAGTCAGCACTGCCGAGCGCTTTGAGGCACGAGTCACGCAGCTGCGCGAGCAGGCACAAGAGTGGCTGGCATTCTACGCACAGCAGTTTTATGTCGCGCCAACGCAGAGCTTCCTACGCTACTCGCACATATTCATGCCGACCGTCGAGCAGAACATGCATATCATCGACTATGAGGCCGTGGCAAACAACGCAGCAGCAGCAGCAGCAGCCGCCTCTGCAGGGAGAGAGGGAGAGCAGTCATTTACTGAAAACAGTAGTGGACCACCACCACCACCACCACAGCCGCCTGTCGCAGAGTTTTCCCAGCATCGCCAGAACAGCAGCAATCATCATTTCCCCGATCAGCGCCGATTCGACTCTGAGCTACCTCACGTACTAAGCGCACCAGCCATGACTATGGACCGGCTACAACAACAACAACCACTGGATAGACCAGGTAGCTTTGCAGGACACAAGCGCGCACCGTCATTCGGCGCTTACAACATCCCCGAGCCACCGCCACCCGAGGCGCAGCTGGCGCGAACCAGCCGCCGCCTTCAGCTGTGGAAGCGGTACCAGCTGGCAACTCAAGGTCTGGCGCCCGATCTGTGCCGCCTATTTGTCGACGCCAGCGACATTAAACAGGACCACGAGCTATTTGAGTTGCTGATTCCGCAAGAGTAGTATTTAGAAGCCCTCTTTTTTTTTATTATTGACTAACTAGAAAAACATTGTCTTTTTTGTTTAGTTCTCTCGCAGTATTGACTGATGCCAGGCAAAACCGAGCATAGCTTGGTCTCCACCTCAGCCCACTCTGAACTCGGATCTGACAGAATCGTCAGTGCGCCGCCTGCTCCAACACTCAATCGCGCACCGCCTTGGTCTACGACTGCCGTGCGGATGACGACGCTCCAGTCTGCCTGTCCGTGCGCTGAAAAGTAGCCTAGACACCCCGAGTACACGCCACGGCCACGGCCACCACCACCGACTGCTTCTAGCTCATCGAGCAATCGCACAGTGCGCAGCTTGGGCGCGCCCGTCATAGAGCCTGGCGGAAAGCAGTGCGCCAGCGCAGCAACGTCGCCAACCGACGCGCGCAGCTGCGCCCGCACGGTCGTCACCATCTGATGAACAGACGCATACGACTCTATCGCCATCAGCCGCGGAACTTGCACATTGGCGTGGTGCGCAATCCAATTGAGGTCATGTCGGATCAGATCAACAATCATCAGGTTCTCTGCGCGCTCCTTGACGTCGTCTTGCAACTGGCGGGCACGCCGCTCGTCGTCGCGCTCCCACTCTGCCACTGCCACTTCACCACCGCCACTGCTTTTGTCATCGTCATGGTCGGGCCGAGCAAGGCGCCGACATGTGCCCTTGATCGGCTTCATTTCGACCCACCGCCCTGCTCTGTCATCTCGAGCTGTGCGCAGGAATCGCTCGGGACTACACGACGCTATGCCAGCACCAATATCATCGCCCAGCCACAGCAGCGCGCCGTAGGGTGCCGGGTTGCGCTTTCTCATACAGCTGTAGAGCGCCAGCATATCGCGCGCAGATCGAATAGTCGCGCCATGGCGGTCCAGCGCCAGACGAAACTGCGTAGTCAGACAAATTTCGTACGACTCGCCTTGCGCGATCCACTGCTTGGCTCGAGCTATAGCCACTACATACTCGTCGCGCGGCATATCGGGCTCCATATGAACGCTGTTGTACGCCAAAGGATTTGACGGCATTGCCAGTGGCTTCTTCTTTGAGCGAGCCATCCACGACCGAATAGCGCCTGCTTGGCTGCTGATCCAGTCGGCAGCAGCGTCGTGGCAGCGGAAACCCAGCTCGCCAATCCACGCTGGCGACGAGTAGCTGTCATTTCCAGCGACCAGTGCCATGACGTATGCGCGCGGCGGCTCGTGTTTGTGGTCCACGACTACACATCGGTCCACAAATGTCAGCTGAGCGTCGGGCAGTCGGTCCGCGCCATTGTCTCTATGGCCAGGCGGCATTGTCGGAGACGGCGCGCGGCCCAAGACCCTTTCCGCGTGCTTCATCTCATAGCCAAAGTAACCGATCCATCCGCACCGAAAGTCCGGCCCCACTCCTTCAATCGATGAGCCAATAATTTGCGTGCGGTCGACTATAGCTTGCATCCACGTCCAGAACGAAACATCGTCCTGCGGCAGCAGTACCAGCGGCTCATTTTCGCCAACTGGCACGCTGCCGTTAGCACCCGTCAGTCGGACTACACTGATTCGTCGATCGTCGACTGTATAGCGCACAGTCACACTGCCTGACGTTTGCGCTGACGCCATAACAGACATTCCCCTGCTGTTGCTGCTGCTGTTATCGGCGCTATCGAGCCAAATAGGCGCGTTGTCATTGCCGTACAAGTGACAAAACAACTCGCCGCCGACATCATCGCCAATATAATCGCTCAAATCAACGGTCTCGCATACTAGGCGCAGCCGCCCTTGGTCCGTCGCCGATTCACGCGATTCGAGGTCATCGCCGCCGCTGTGGTCGTAGTGGTGATGGTGTCGCCACATGCGATTATCTTGTGCCAACAGCGACAGCGCGGCCACATCCTTGGGCAACGCAGCGGCCTTGGCTCGTGCTAGTGGTGGCGGTGGGCCTGTGCGGCGGTGGTGATGCTGGTGGTGTCGGGCTATAGCACAAAAGTTTTGCAAAATCCGCGCGCCGTGCTCTGAGCAGATCGACTCTGGATGGAATTGCACGCCAAACAGCGGCTGCGTGCGGTGCCGCAGCGCCATGATCTCGCATGATTCGACTTCGCTTTGTTTGTTAGTAGCTGGATCCAGCGCTCGGACCGTGCCAGCGGCTCGCGCTAGCACTCGGAGCTCTGGTGGAAACTCGCCTGGCGCCTCGCTGACGGCCAAAGAGTGGTACCGAACGACTCGGAACAAATCCGGCACGCCATCAAACAAGCCCGGCTCGCCATCTATCGACTTTTCAGTGGCTACAAGCTGTATGGGGCTCGTCTGGCCGTGCACCGGCACTGCGCACTGGCGCACTCGCCCGCCAAACGCCGCCGCGATGCCCTGGTGGCCCAAGCACACGCCAAGGACCGGCATCCCGGTCGTGTGTGCGCTCCTTATCAAGTCGTCGCATATCCCAAAGTCGGCCTTGCGTTCCGGGCTGCCTGGCCCTGGCGAAATAACGACGCTGTCAATGTGCGGCAATATGTAGTCGCGCACGGTGCTCCACGAGTACTGGTCGTTTCGAATGACTATAATGCTGTCCAGCACGCTTGCTCCCGTCGGCAATTGCTGCACCAGCAGTTGCAGCAAATTGAGCGTGTACGAGTCGTAATTGTCGACGAGCAGCGTGCGCAAAGTGGCATTGCATTTACCAGTTGTCGTCGTCGTCGTCGTCGTCGTTGCCGGCATGTGAGTAATAAAAAAAAAAGTGGAAATTATAATAGTAATGCACGGACTAAGCGAGCGTTTTTTTATGCTCACACCCAACAATTTTCCCCTCCCCCGCGTTGGGAGTAAATCCCGCTGTGCTGTGATCATTCCTTTTTTCTAATTTGATCTCGATCTGCAATCGATTGGCTCTGCCGCCATGTGCTCGAACGCAAAACGAACGAGCATACGAATATAGCAAACGAACTAGCGTGTGGTCTTGTCACAAGACTGGCATGGCAGGCGCAAAGCAGGTCAGCAGCTCCAAGTGGCGAGACTGCGATGATGGGCTTTTCGCCTTTTTTTCTGCTTTCCCCATGCAAGCCACATATTTTTTTCACCTAGTTTTATATATGTATACATTTTTTTTTCACTTCATAATATGGCATGAATGGGTATATAAAAATGCACAAATCAAAATGCACAAAAAATGCGACATAAATGTTCATACTAGATGACACGGACTTGTCAGAGAGCCATGAATAAAAATGAAAAGGCCAACAGACGTCATGCAAGTGTGTAGTGGATACAAAGCATCTCCAAATTTCTTTTGTCAAAGAATTCCTTTTTGAGCAAGACAGCTCCGCTCACTGCCTTCCTTTCTCGTCAAGCAGGGAAAAACTAAAGTCTCGCCTTCCTTTGAGATGGCATGAAGAAAAAGAAAAAGGAAAAGCTGAATTATAAAAGGCATCCTGCTTTGGGAAATTCCTGCTTGCCACAGCTCCTTACTGAATTCTTCATATTCCTCCATTTGTGTGTGTCTGTACTCTTGCTTCCCTTGCACTTGCTTTTATTCCCTTTTTTTTCTTTTACTTGTTGAAGCCATGACTAGACGGACCAAGAAGACCCAAACACCTAGCTTTGAAGCTGACACTACTGGTGAAGACAATAACGACCAGGCAAACACAGAGCGTGGCAGCTGGTATCCAAAGGACACAGACAACTTCCACTGGGTGCTGTCCAGACACACAAAGATTGGCACTGATGGTGTGCTACACTTGGACCACCGCTACTTGGACATAAGGGACATCAGCCTTGTTGAGCTTATTGAGAGTGAGAATGAGGCCAATAGAAACGTGCAAGGCTTTGTCCCAGTTTCTGATGAGGACATAATAAGCAGACTGGAGATGTCCAATGACTCCAACCCAAACAAGGACTGTAGGCGCTGGTTTACCCTGCTCAGGGACTTGCAAGCTGCAGCTGGAGGCAAGCACAGTGTACGCCAAATCAACACCAAGCACATCAACACAAGGTCAAGGTGGTCTGTTCCATTCAAGTCCCTGCATGAAGTTGGATACTTGATTAAAAACCAGACCCAGTGCAGCTCCAGGCAAAAGTCCAGCCAGTCATCTCAAGTGCTGCCACCTTACAGGACCAACATTGAAAAGAAGAATTTGGCCTCCATCAAAGCACTGAAAAAGTACGTCCAGCACAGGCAATATGTCGAGCTCCACTATCCAGAGAGAAGCTACCAGGCCTTTACCTTTACAGAGCCAGTTGAGGATTCAGATATGTCTGATGATGTCTCTGAGCCAGAGAGGTGGATTAGAGCCATGATTAGGAGACATGGGCCAGCTATGGTCCTATACATGGACAGCTGTGCTCAGAATCTGGCCAACACCTATATTACAGAGCTTAATGCCCGCAATCCACATGCAGCCCCAATAATGATGTTGACAAGCAGTGCTCGCCCCTCATCAATTACTGGGTACTTGGACAGGTTAATTGATGAGGTCATGGCTATGCCCAAGGAAACCCGCACTGCTGCTGCCAAGGTTTCTCTTCAGGCAGCTGTCCATATTTTGCCACAAGGCGAGTCCTTGCAGCAACAGAGAAACATTGCCAAAGCCAAGGGCTTGCAGAAGAGAGAGCGTGAACAGAGCACTGCCCCTGAGCACTATAACAATGTGGCTCTGCCAGTTGAGCCACAGCCCATTGGCATCAATAAGGCTAGCAAGTCTAACAGACCAGATGAATTTGATGGCCACTCTGAGATCAAGAGGTCAAAGTCCCATGTGTTCCCCAGTAAGAAAGAAGACCCTACCAACAGCTATAATATAAGCTCATACAACAGCATGGGCTTCCACCAGCCTGAGGATGGAGAGCCACCAGCTAGCTCAGCTTACCAAACCCCTGCTGATGACGAGTTCTTCACCAGCTTTATGAACTTTGATGCTCAAAATTCACTTGGAGCATTTCATGACCAAAGCTATAGGTTTGGTCTCAGCCCATCTTACAGCCATGTTCCAGGCAGCAATGATGGTGAAAACATCCCCACACCTGACCTCTTGGATGCCATAGTCAATTTGACTGTCAAGAGCAAGTCTTCATCAAGCCTCTATGAAGCAGCTAGCTACAATGACAGTCTGTTGCTAAACAGGATTGCCTCACCAACTCCCTCTGCAAATAACCATGGCATGCAACAGTCATCTCGCATCTTTGATGGTGCCAGCTACCCTGCTCCATTGCCTCGCTCTATATCTGACCCAGTTGGGCATAATAGGGTCACCTCACCTACTCCTCACGATCCCCTTGCTGGAGCAGTGACTGACATAAGCAATCTGTTTGGAACAAACAATGCTGGATTCAACTTTCAAATGCCTTATGACTGGCAATCAGGCCATATTATGCCAGATTCATCCAATGTTCCCCAGTCAAGGATACTCATTCCACACATGAACAGTCAGCCAAACTCTTTCCTTGAGCATGCACACTCCTTCAACCAGCCCAGCTCATTTGGCGAGCAGCCCTTCTCCCTGCCCAGACACCATGTGGCTCCCCAGCAACAAACTGAGGCAAGAGGTGAGCACAATTTAATGTCTACCAGGCTTGTCTATGTCAATGGCCACCCAAGCCATATTGAGTTGACTCATGACAACACCAGCTTGCAGCCAAATCCAATTGTTTTGCCCATCACTTCAATAAGCAAGGAGAACAACTAGATTATTATAATAGCCTTTTATATTCAAATACACACATTTATCTCATTTCTAATGGCATAGAGAATGGGTAGTAGCATAGCATACAATTAAAGACATTAGTTTAATTTGCGAATGACTATTACTGTCTGCTTGGCATTCACTTATTGCATCAGTAAAAAAAGAGGCAAGTATAGTAAGAGCACTTTTGCTAAATATTTTTTTCCTTGCCTTTTGTGTTTTACCAAGAATGGCTAATGGCACATGTACTGGAAATTGCACTGAGTGTGCATGCCAATAGCTGGCACTATAAAATGTAGCCATCTATCACTCAAGCTGTAAAGTCTCAATAAGACAACACATGTGCTATAAACTAGCCAATATTTTATTTATTAAATTTGGTAGTCTAATGTTGACCAATGATGTGGTCAGCCCTGGAAAGGGCAGGTCACCCCTAGGGGTAGTGGAGCTGGTGCAAGGAAGATGACAAGAACAAGGATGACTGGTCTGTTTTCAAGAGCTTTATTTACCACCGATTCTCAGGGGTAGTGTCCACTCTTGATGCCTACACCAAGTGGAGATTGATGACTGCGCCCCGTAATTCGTCGGAACTGGAAAAGTTTATTAATGACTTCCAGCTACTCGCGCGCATGGCCAATCTTGAAGAAGACTCCACAAGTGGCCATGGAGTTTGTGGCTAGGATGCCTGCTGACCTGTTGCAGTCTGTCCTAGCCCAAGTGATGACATGGAGAAGACTTCATGGAGGGGGTCATCTGGCCTGCCTCACTTCTCTCTGGTGGAACACCTTTGTACTCTTGAGCAGTACAACGATCGCGCCAAACGCAATGTTTGCCTTGGCTGCGAAGGTGACCACCAGTGGCGCAAGTGCCCACGTCGCAAAGAAGAGCACCCAAAAGGGCACAAGGACTGAGGGGCAGCGAGCCCTCAGCCCTTGCGATTAGCGATGTAGTTGTTTACAAGACTCCATTAAATAAACACACTACAAAAACATCCTCGCTAAATGACCAATTGGTAGTGTCAGCAAGTGTGCGCACTTGTGATGTCACTGTTCTAGTGGACAGTGGCTCACAAACACGTGTCATTGAACCAAAGACATGTGAGTGCCTCCAACTGACCACATAGCAGCTGCCCTACTGCCAGCCAATCTACTTGGCTAGTGGGCAGTTCTACCAAGACGTGGTCAGCACATGTAATGTGCCCCTGCACCTGTCAGATAAGCTCTTTGTCAGCATCCAGTGCCTGGTCCTGCCCATCTTGAAGGACATTATCCTGGGCAACAACTGGTAGATGATATGTCAATGTGTGATGCCCACTAATAGTGGGGTGGGGGCAGTAAATCCTATGCCCATTGGGCTTTCAAATCTGGTTATCTTTGAGCAGGTATTGGGCTCTTTTCCTTTTAAAGATGTTTTTTTTTGCAGCACAGATGTGGCCAGTGATGACGTTATAAAGTAAAAGTGGAAAAGTAAAAAAAAAAAGAAAAAGTCTTTTTTGCTCTTTAGCTATTCATTTATTAAATATCATACCACGTAGATTTGCAATTAATAAGAGTTGCCTAATTGCCACCCCACAGGTGAATAAACAGTACCAACATTATCAAAAAAAAATAACAAGTAGTAAAGCTTTATGTATTATTGGAGCAGTTTTAGAGTCAAGTTTACTATTCTCCTCCTCAACTTAGGAGCACAATGGGCATAAGGCTGGCACATATAATGGATAGAGCTGTTCTGTATTCCTGTGCACCTTGCTAGTCCCTTGTGTGCATTTATTGACCTGAAGCAAGCCTATGACAGAGTATCAATTTCAGTGCTACTGACACATTAGCACAATATGGATGTGTCAGTGCAATTGCTGCTGCTTGTGCAGACACTATTCAGCAACATCCAGATGGACTTTGTGCTGAATGGTGCAATGACTTTCATGCCAAGCTGCCAGTGAAGCTGCAAGAAAGAGTTGTTTATTGACAATACAGTAAACTGTTTCCTCAATGCTACCAACACTACAAAGAATACTATGGAAAGGAAAGGGCCCAACAGATGTTGTCAATATCCAACTCACCCACATTCTTTGGTGCATGTTTGTAAGCTTGCAAACGCATTTTCAGCCAAGCCCAAAGGTGCTCAATAGGATTGAGGTCAGGAGACTGAGAGGGCCACTCAAGCACATAGTAGTACTGTGCAGCAATGTACTCCTTGACAACAATGGCTGTGTGCTTGGGGTCATTATCATGCTGGAAGATGGCATCAGCATTGTGGTTACTCTGGGTGGTTATGTTTCAAAACTATTGGCACAAACAGTGCGTTGAATTCACCAGTTCTTCTAGATACTATTTAGTAAATAAAGGAATATAAAAGTGAGTTAAAGAGAGCAACCACTATTCTAGATGAAAGGATGTGCCCTGCTTATAAAGCGCATACTGCGCCACAGCGGTCCACACCCGATTTGGGAACTGAAGCTAACAAACAATAGATCGCAGAAATGTAGTAAATACTACAGCTGCTAGGGAAAAATAGCTGGGGCGCCTTGTCTGCAGCAGAAAATGTCTCAACATCTATAGGTGGTGACTCAGGAATAAATGTGGTGGAGTGGTGCTGCAGCATATGTGAGTAGAACTGGATGATGGTGTAGTGGTGTGTGGCACATGTTGGTATATGAAATTCCAATGTATATAGCACTCAATGGGTTTGTCCTGCCTAACTCACTTCATATCCTTTTATGTGCACCTAATAGCATATGTGAAGGCTGGTAAATTCATGGCAGTCTTTGTGCTAAATAGTTTTATTACTGCAAAGCTTAGCTAACAATAGTATTTAGCAGATAGCAAGAGGCTGCAGTTGTGGTTGTTCAGGCATGCTGCAGTATAGACGTCATACTGGCCAAGGTCTAGGCTGATCCAAATCCTACCCATGGCATTGGGTGGGATAATAATGGTATCCTGCACAGATCTGTTGTTATACTTGCTCCCATCATCAATGCAGCTAGGGAATCCTTGATACTACCAATATGACAGTGGCTTCTCCAGTTCACAGTGGTCAAAGATATACCAACCCCATCTGCATGTAAAAGGAAATTAAAATACTCCTTCCCCAAGACTGTAGGCTCACTAGGCTGTAGAATCAGCTGCTTGGGAATGTGGAAAGCTGACATCCAATGCTCAATGTCTTCTAAGTAAAAAGAATCAAGGTTGGTTGCCACATGGTTATGTTTGGCTGACTGTAACTTGCCATTGATGCACCTGAGCTCAGAGTTGTGGGCAGGAGGGCAGCTCCACTGCTTGACAGCATTAAGCTCATCCACACTCTTCTACAGCTGTTTAATCTTCATCTGCTCTGCCAATTTGACTAGCTCAAATAGCCCTGCAGTATCAAAAGTCAGATACTTTGCTGCAGCAGTATATAGTGGAACAAGCAACATTTTGTAGTGGCAGCTGAGTCTAGGCAGCTGTCAAATAATGTTAAACATGAATGTGACCCAGAGTTGACCCTCTTCTATTCATTTTATGCAACAGTTTTATGCCTAGTAGTATCTCAAACTATAGAGAAAACACAGTAAAGTCGACCATAAAGCCACTCTAATAATGCATGATGTTTTACTTTTATTCATTACATGCAATGCAACAATGCCCTCCCCAAAAAGACAGACAAATCCAGGAGGAGGGGGCAAGTGCCTAGCATAGCTGGAGAAGGAGCCAGTGTCAACAGACTTGTGCAGCAATACGGAAGACAAGGATACAGAGATGGGCTAGATTCCAGGCAACCTGACAGTAGTGGATCCATCAGCAGTCAATGCCATACCTTAAACTAGGTGTGAGTTGTTTTATAAAAGAATAGTAAAAGTGAAAGTAAAAGAATGTGTCACACAACCAGGGCCTATTTATGATCTTTGATGACTCTTAGTGCATCATCTTCCACATGACTGACACAGGCTCAGAGGGCACAGCTGTGTGCATCTACATTGAGTGATTTGATGCCACACAGTTTGACCTTGATGCTCAAGTCATACTCAAACACCTTGACAATGCTGCCCTAGAAACGCTGGAGCTACCAGAATACACTGGCTGCAATGAGCCAACAGTGATTAGCTAGTAGTTTGATTTATTTATAATATATTATTTCTCTGTTGTTAAACATTGTGATTGTATAATAGTAGCACTTTGGCTCATAAGGTCATTAAATACTTCAAAAATAATTGTATTACTCAAAAATATCCATCTCTTTCAAAAAGGCATACAGTACTTCTTGAGAGTCTGCTATCACTGCATTGTCAATAAACAGAGTCCTGCCCCCACACATATGAGCTATGTCTTGAACGTTTTCATTAAATACATAGTATTCTGGCTTATAAGCAATTTCACTTGACCTTGTCCTTAGTAATGACATCTTGACAGGTATGTGACTAAGCATATTGCTATAAGCTTGTGCATTTCCAAGCTGCAAAAACCCATTGAACACAAAGAAAACGTGGTATAAATCACCACCAGCCTGACTAATAGCATCAATATTAGATTGAAGCACTTGCTCTGGAGTATTGTGAGGCTTTGTATGCCCAAATCCAAGTGGGTTAATCACCTGGTAAGGAATTCCGTTTGCTTCAAATTCTGCAACCTCTGTTTCCTGTGAGCATGATACTGAGTAGCAACTTGTAGGAGCAACAGCATTACCTGCTAGTGTGTTGACAACAGACGACTTTCCAGAACCAGTGTCTCCAATCAAAACAATAACACGAGCCATTTGTAAATATATATAAGCAGTTGAGAAAGGCAAGTAAGTGTAGTGAGGAGAATATAATTATCAAACATGAGAAAAAGCTGGTCTGCACAAGCTTCTTTATATACCTGGCCAAGGATGATGTGGCCACTGCCTTGCTGTTGCAATTCCTGCTGGCATGAGGGCAATGTTAAAGTCTCCTCTGCACTGCTGCTCCTCACACTTCAGCAAGGATTGCGACATAAAAATCACTTGCTAAGAAAATTGCTTCAAAGGATCCTTTGAGAGCAAAGTCTCCTCTGCACTGCTGCCCAC
>JANBRY010000016.1:0-19030 GCA_027577975.1 Coemansia sp. RSA 2681
CTTATCCAGATGACACGCTTGGACAACTACGAGCACCTCACCATGAAGGAGGCAAAGAAAGAAAGAAACAGAGCTTGCCGCCTAACAATGTGGTGCCATTCCCTGCCCTAGAAGGCGCTGTCAACATGTCGCAATGCACATGTCAGGCGAGGCCATGCACGCGTCCTTCAAAGCGGAGCTGGATGCGAAATGGGGGGTGGGAGGTTTTTTAGGCAGCAACCACCGCTTCTTCGCCCTGCTTTCGATAGCCAGCTCGGATCGAGCCGATCATGCGAGGCGAGTCGTAAACACGATGCACGCTGACAATTCAAAATTGTCGCATGTGCACTCCGCATTCCTACTCTGAAAGATTCCCAAACGTTTCTCTTACCTTCTTCTTTTTTGGTGCCCAATTTGCAGCCAAAGACCTGCTGGGCGACACGCTACAGCGCAACTAGGAAGGAAAGCGTAGCAGGCGGATTGTCGGGAATATGGACTACCGTGCCGCCGCCACGCGCCAGCTAAAAGAGGGCGCGACTGCAGCGCCGAGTACAGCAGCAACTGCAACAGCAAAGTCGAGCTCCGCCAGTTCGGCACCCGCGACAAATGCAGAGCAGGTAAAACCCGACGTGGCCTCGCCGCCAACCGATTCCCCCAAGATGAAGGCAATTCACTCTGCTCGGACTGGTGGCGGAGCTAGCAGCAACAGCCATGGCGCTCGGAAGGCCGCTAGCAGCTCGCCGCTTTCCTACGCCGCTACTGCGGCAACAAAGAAGGCTACCGCCGCGGCTATGGCAGCGACCTCTGCTAGCGGCGGTGCTGGCGAGAACGGAACCGTGGGGCGGAAGGGCTCTTCACGCCAGGCATCTCCGCCACTGATGCCGCTCACTTCGCTGGTAGGCGCGCGCATTCGGATCACGCTGACTAGTGGGGGCGATATTGAGGGGTTGGTGTACACATATGACGTTTACAGCGGCGTTGTTGCGCTTGTCTCGTCGTTGACTAGCGATGACCTCCCCGATCTCCAGAACGCTGCCGGCTCTAGTCCCAGCGTCGGTGGCGGCCGTCAGCGGGCGCAGATCCACTTGGTCAAGGCCGCCAACATCAAGGCCGTCGAGGTGCTTGCGACAAAGACCGATGTTGCCAACGAGGCAAAGGAGGACGCATTTGCAATGCCTGAAGTTCGCGTAGTTGACACGAGCGTGGTTGAAGCGCGCAAGCAGAGAGCGCTTATTCAGGCTCAGGAGCGTGCTCAGCGGATCGGCGTCGGAGTCAGCGACAAGGCACAGACTATTTTCGAGGCCCTGTCAAGGACGCTTCCGTGCCGCTGGAGCCGAGACAGCATCATTGTACTGGACGAGGTGTCGATTGAACCACCCTATAACGTGGACAGCTGTCGCGAGCTGCAGCCGGCATCCTTCTCGCTGCAGCGCGTGAAAAAGGTGCTTCAGGGCGAGCTCAGCCGCATGGATCGCGTTGCTGCTAGTGCCTAGTTGGCTCGACCACAGCCTCGCCTCACACTACACTGGAGCCGCGACACGGCTCCATGTCTCTGGGACTCCAGGGCCTATGATCCAATCTTGTTGCTAGCACCTTGGCTCAACGACAGTGTCGCTGCCTTACTACTTGCCGTTATACTATTATATTTTCGAAACTATCTTCTCCTGCCTTGGTCTTTGGCGCTATTATTTGTCATCGTCGCTTGGATCTCTTGCAGCGCTCTTTAGGATCTCTTGCAGCTTGGCCACGGTAGCATCGACATTGACACGATGCCACAAAAGAAACTCGCCATTGGCATGGATAACTGGCACGTCAAACTTGTACTCTTCGAACCACTTTTCGTTGCCAGGCTGCCGGATGTCTACTTCCTTGATCTCGAACGGAACTCGCTGACGCACGACCTCTAGCGCCTCCTTGGCTGTTACGCAAAGCTGGCAGCGGTTGTGGGTAAACATTGTCAGCACCAAGCGCGGCACAAGCTTGGGCGCCATATCGTATTTACAGGCAACTATCGGCGAGAAGGGCAGCGTTTGATGCAGCAGAGGCGAAGGAGATAAGCTGTCAGATCATCGCCGGCCAAAACGGGCTCAAGGCCATCATCAGCAAGCCTGGTTCGCAGCAAGCTTGGTTGTGGGGATGTCGATTTGCTGACCAAAGCGATCCTCTCCTTCTCTTTTTGAATTATTTTACTTTATACTTTCGATTGTGCGCTCGGAATCTACACAGCCCGATGCATTCATTGCTTGTTCTTCCGCTATGCCTGCCTCGCGCTGCTCCCGCGCGGCAGCTCTACTCTGCCTGCCGGTCACTGAGCACGAAGGGGCCTACCCAGCCTAGCACCACAGACGCCACGCCCAAGCCCGAGGAGGGCGGTGCTCAGATTCCTGCTGCCGAGTCTTCCAAGCCCGAAGACAAGGCTCCGCACGCCAGCGAGCCAAGGGAAGAAAAGATCGAGTACATTGGCAACACGCGGTTTCCTCGGCCGCGGCCCAAGCCTCGGAGAACCATCACGCCGGGCGATGCAGTTGGGCTAGCAGCGCCAGCTGGAAAAGTGGAACATACACCACTAAGGACGCAACTGGAGCAGAAATGGCGCGATGTCTTGAGCCCCGAGAAGAACCTAGAGTCGCGAGCCAAAATCATCCGCGAAATCGGCACTTCACACTTTCAAAACATACTTGATCTGCGCAACAACGGTGACAAGCTGTTTGAGGCGCCAGCGCAGCTAATACCCGCGAACAAGGCCAAGTTCTTGCCGAATCTCGAAGGCAAAACCTTGGCGGGCGCCAATGTTGACATCGTCGACCTGTGCCGAGACAAGACGACGCTACTGACCGTCGAGTTTGTAAAGTTTGCCGAGAAACACACGAAGAGCTTTATAAACGTGTTTGAGGCCTCGTATCTGGATAATCCGAAAGTCCAGGTCGTCCAGGTCAACATTGAGGAAAACTGGGCCAAGGCTGCGGTTCTCAGGATGTGCTTGCCGTACGTCAGGCGTGCTACTCCAAAGCACCGTCACCCGACGTATGTCGTTCACTATGGCGGCGTAGAGTCGCTAAGGAACACTTTGGGCATCGCCAACCCTCTTATTGGCTATGCGTTCTTGGTCGACTCGAAGACTCGCGTGCGCTGGTACGCCAACGGTGAGGCTGTCCAGTCCGAGGGCATCAACATGGTAGCGCTGACCCGCGAGCTCATGCGCAAGGCAAAGTAACGATATATGCTGTGCGCTTGGTCGTAAATAGATTGCTTCTAATGCTCCATATACAATTTGCAGAATCAAGTTATTCATGACCCAGCCGGCTTCAAAGGCGAGCAACTTGCGCCTTGATGATATATGGCGTGTACTCGGGAAAGAACTTGTACGCCAAAAATACTGGATCTGGGCCGTGCTTGCCTACTAGTCTCTGCAACCGCCTAGTTCTTTCTTTGGTCCAGGGTGGCGCGCTCTGTGCCTTTGGGCATAGCGTCGAATTCCACATCGACAGGTGCACGCCCTTGTGTCGCGAAATGCCAGTTGCTGCCTTCATCTCTTGTGCCACTTTAGTCCAGCTATGCTCACCATATTTGCGCACAGCCTCGTTGAGTTTTTGGATCTCCAAAGCAGAGTACCGTTGCTTTTGGTGCTTGCGCTCGTCATCGGCTAGTGTGGCTACTTGCTGCCTCTTGATTTTGTAGTAAACTTCGCGACACGCAATAAGTGACCGGCGCTTAAAGTGATCCTGTACGCTGGACCAAACCACCGGGCCGGTGCTCGATTGCTGACACTTCTTTACTACGGCAAGCAAGCGCCTCTTTTCCTCGCTAGTCCATCGATGGCGAGCCGCAGCTCCTTGTATAGATAGCAGCGTATTGTTGTCTTTCTGCCCGCTCTGCTCTGACTCGGCGTCAGGGCGTGAGTTTGACGGCCATATTCGCGGAGAGAACGCTGATAGCGACGTGTTGGGAGTTGCTACATCACGATCGCTGACTTGCACGTCTCTGGATAGCGCTCGAGCTAGGTCGGTCAATCGCTTAGAAGGGTTGTCGTCGCTCCTGACAACTGCAGAGCAAGCAATATGTCGCCGCAAATAGCAGCATAGCCATGCTGAAAGAGCACGCGCTCGGATGGGCGGCGACAAGGCGCTAAGTATACTAGCAGCAGACATGTCGAGATGTTGGATAGAAATAGCGCAGCCAGCAAGCAGCCGCTACAAGGGCAGCTGTCAACTTGGTCTCGCGCAGCCATCTATTTCTATTATAGGTCTTGGTCAGTTCAGCAATAGTAGCAATCTATCTCACAAATGCGAGCGCGCTAGATCTAGACCCACTGGAGGCTCTTGTCCTCAAACGTAGAGTAGCAGCGGAACTCGTTGGAGAGCCCGCCACGATGCGCAGGATGGAAGCCAGTAATGCGAGCACCAATCAGCTCCTTGGCCAAGCCCTCCATAACAGCGCCAGTGTCAATCATGATCTTTGCGTCCTCGCTCGCTATCCAACGAACCGTCTTCATTGTCTGCGAGAGACAGCTCTCGTTTAGAAAAGGCGGATCGGCGACAATAAACTTGAATTTGCCCTTCATTTCGGCCGCCCTTGCAAACTCCAGGGGCTTGTTAAAGTCGTAGAGCACAAACTGGTCCTTGAACAGGTCAAAGCGCTGGTCATACTCAAACACGTAGGCGTTCTTGCGCTCGGGCGCCATGTTTCGGAATGCCACGTAGGCCGTCGGCGAGCTAATAAATGCGATGCAGTCGTCCTCATCAGTGTGCTCCAGTGCGCGGCGAGCAATAAACTCGGCAGTTGCGTCGTCGTACCAGAACTGGCTGAGCTGCCAGTCCTCCTGGAAGTCGCTCATGCTGATCTTTTGGTTATTTTTGAACACCTCGTCGGCGTTCTCTTTGAGCTTTTCAAACCGATCGTCTAGCTCCTGCTTTTCGGCCAGGAACGACTGGAGGGCCGCCAAGGTGTCTGACGACAGCGCGGGGAAATCGTCCGAGTCCATTCAGCGAATGCGTTGCCAATATGAGATTTACGAGGGAAATAAACAAGCACCAAATTTTTTGGGGGAAAGCTGCAGCGTAATTTTTGGAGAGCAGGCTATTAGATCAAGGAATGGGACAGCCGCGCAAACGATGTCAGAACGATCTCAGAATGATATCGCTCAATTATGACGGTCTTGATTGGAGAGGCAACGTGCGCGCAAAGTAGAGTATAATTGGGTATCATAAAGCATAGCAAATAGCTGCCTGCATTCCTTACACGTGCAAAACAGCTGACTAAGCTCTTCTCAAAGGTGCAACGACTGACTGTAGCGCTTCGCCAAAGGCTATAATGGCTGACTGTAACGCTTAGCCAAAGGCTATTTAAGGCATCCTGCTCCTCGCACTCGCCGCCTTCAAGCTCTTTCCTCACCTACACATTTTCGAGATCCACTTTGCTTTTCATTCCTAGCCCTAGCTTTTGAATTTGCACTTTACAAGCCATTTTTCTGTTTGCAAGCTACAATGTCTATTATTAACGTGACCAACGGCCCATTCAACGTGCTTGTGCAGCTGTTTTCCAATGAGCAATTAATACATTATTTTAGCATTACTGGCCTCATGGGCAATAACATGGCTAGCCAAGTAAAAGACAAAATACATGCCCACCTAGAAAACAACGAAAGCTTCGATGTGAGCGCAATTACCAAGCTTGATGTTTGCGGCACCGCGTTCGATCCACGCAAAGAACCATGGGTGGAGTTTAACAAGGACCAGACACTACTTAACAATAATGTTAGACATCTGTCGCACTTAAAGGTGGACATTGTCAATTAATGTTCCCAGCGTACGCGGAAAATTATGTAGAAACATTGGCATGCTAGCTAGCTTTATGTTAGGATAAGCTGGTATACTCAAGTTTGATAATCTTTGGCGTTCTTTGAGCCTTCAATATTTAAATAATAAAAAAAACTGGCAATAAGCAATAACACTAGAGACACTTAGTGCAATGTTATATTGACACACGCTCAACACCACCACTACTGTATTAGCCATATTTACGAGCTTACGGGTGGGCACACTCGCCACTGGAGTATGAAGCTGGTGTTTTCCACTTCTCCGCTTCTAAGCAAAGCGACAAGTGCAGCAAGGCAGGCTTTATCTTTTTGCCAGTGGGTTTTTTTGCTACAAAAGGACAGAGCCTTTGAGTGAAAGCAAAGCTCTTTTAGCAATTGAACAGCAAAAGAGGGGGTCGCTTTGCCTGTAAGCTACCCGCCCTTTAAAGCAAAGCAAGTTTATTACGCAAGCTATTCTTTAAACATTGTCCTTTCAACGCGAGCAATTACGCAATGCGACTACGCACAGTTGGATAAAAAAAAGTAGGTAAACGTGCATTCTTCCTCCCATCCAACAAACCTCTTCTTTGCTCTACTCATTATTTTTCGTACACTTGTGCTTTTACAACTCTAACAACTCTACTCTTTTTAAATGGCTACTACTATCCCTACACCTGCACCGGCAGTCAAGCGATTCGACCTGCTGTTTCAGGTGTATCAAGACAACACTGAAATCCAGCACTTTGGCATTCTAAACTTTAGCGAGCATGACAAGGAGGCGGATGTCATTGGCCAGGTCATTGGGTTTTTGTATCGCTGCAACTTTTACGAGGGCATGTACTCCGAGTACGAGCTCAGCATCACCGGAACTAAAAGAAACTGGGAGGACGCAGCGTTTTCAAAGTATTCGCGCGAAAAGACTCTGGCTGAGCAAGGTGTGAGGCACTTTTCAGTTATTAGAATCGATGCTCTGCCCCTAGCGCCATTCTATCCGGATGCTCCTATTCGCTCGCGGCTGTAGCGATACTAATATATCTTAACAACTGAGCATTTTATAGCTTTTTTGTTTACTTGTATCATCAGCCTTAATACACATACTATTTGATTTGCACTGAAAATTAAACACACGTCTCAATGTGCTTGGGCTCCTCCTACTCACTGACTGCACAATCATTCTCATCAACTGACCCACTGATTGCGCCGGGATTCGCGCATTTAAAGACTTTGTGATGTGTTCTCCGATTTTCGTTGACTGGAGATGTCTCCGGCAATTCCCGGTATTTTTTTTTTTTTGAAAGAAATCTAAATGAGCTCCAGCTGATGTACGTTCTTGAAGGGCATCGGAGTGCCAAGTGGTTTCCTTGGGTATAAGTAGCAAGCGTGGGTGGCTGTCAATTCGTACTCGCTTTCTCTACATACTACATCTTGTTCTTGTGTTTCCTCACTTTTTATACACCTTTTTGTTTCATTGGTGACACCTTTTAAAGCGTAATAAAGAATGGATTCACAATTGACAAGCGATAGCACACCCGAGATTACTATACATCTATACCGGCCGCCAGACATGTTCTTTCATTCCTTAGAGCCCATGAAGCTCGAGGGCAGCTACACTACAGACGACATCCTCGAAAAGATTAATGAGAAACTCCTTATAAATCAGTATGATTTAACGATTACGCACCTTTCGCCTGGCATTGCCAAATGCCTAGAGTACACGGGACTTGTTGCTGACATGGATTATATTTGCTCGCAGTCATTTTGGTTTGACTATCTCAGCTGGGGACGCTACTACGAGAAAAGTGCATTATATGAGCAGAACTATATTACCGACAAGGCGCATCTGGCCGTAAAAGCCACCCGCAATTTCGGCCCTATGCTTTAGCGCAAGGCCGAGTGAAGCGAGCACACAATGCTGAATGCTTAACATATATATTGCCATCATTATTTATAAAGATAATATATATACTCATCAGGGCACTGCAGCGCAGCAACTACTCTGATGCGCCTCAGCGTACACGCTCTGAGGAATGCTAGGGACTGAGGAGCAGTCGGAGAATGCGATGGTTGGTCTTGCCAGTCCGCATAATGCCGATAGTTCCCTGACCTACAAAGTCATCCGTACCGACCAGCGGCATCCATTTGCTGTCACTTACAGGCTCGTTATTCCAGTACAAGCCCCCGCCACGCACAAGTCTAGTCGCTTCGGACTTTGACTTGCACGACCCAAGGAGCACTGCAATGTCGCTGATCGACTTTCCTTCAATATTTGCCACAGGGACCGATACCATTCTTTGGTCGTGCTCAAATGTGCTCACAAACTCTTGCGCCGAAAAGCTCTGAACAGGTGACAACGAGTCGCCAAACAATACTGCGGTCGCACACATCGCCCTCTGCACACCTGCCACGCCATGTATGAGCTCAGTAACCTCGGCGGCAAGCAGCTTTTGTGCCGCAAAGCACTCGGGCGCCTCGCTGTGAGTGGCCATTGTTTGCTCAATGCGCGGTAGTGGCAGAAGCGTAAACATCTTGAGCAGCCTTTCGACGTCAGCGTCGGCAGTCTTGACAAAGAATTGGTACACGTCAAACGCCGAAGTTTTTCTCTCGTCGAGCCAGATGGCGTTGCCCGCAGACTTTCCAAACTTTTCACCCGATGCCGTAGTCAGGAGTGGAATAGTGATTCCAAGTGCACTGGCACCGGCGTCGCTGCCGCCACTTGCGCCTGTTACTCCCGTTTCGTCCAAGGCCGACGAGAAGGGCATGCGGTGTATCAAGTCTGTGCCAGCTGTGATGTTGCCCCACTGGTCGCTTCCGCCCAGCTGAACTCGACATCCGTGGTGGTGGTACAGGTGCCAGAAATCGTATGCCTGCAAAAGCTGGTACGAAAACTCGGTAAAGCTGATGCCCTGGGCGGATTGCAGCCTCGACTTTACGCTATCTCGCGCCATCATTGTGCCAACGCGTGCGTACCGGCCAACATGTCCAAGGAACATAAGGATGTTCATGTTTCGGTACCAGTCGGCATTGTGCAGTATCCGCACTGGCTTTAGCGAATCGAGGTCCAGGCTCGGCATTCGCTGGACGGCATACTCGGTGCCCCGGCGAAAGAATCGCTCCAGCTGTCTCTCAATTCCGGCCACGTTTCTGGCCAGCGTGCTCTGTCCCAGCGCCACGCGCTCAGAGCTCCGGCCACTGGGATCGCCAATCATGCCTGTCGCGTTGCCTACCAGCGGGAGAGCCTGGTGTCCAGCCAGGTGGAAGTGCAGCAGCCCCATTAAAGCGACCATGTTCCCCAAGTGTAGGCTGTCTGCCGTGGGATCTACGCCGCAATAGACGCCCACAGGCGCTTGCAACCGGCTGGCGATGTCGTCGCTGGTCACTGAGTGGATAAAGTTGCGCTCGCGCAAGGTGTCCACCACGTTCGCATGTAACGCGCGCCTCTGGCAAAGACTCCGGCTGCCAGTCAAGCGGGTCCAGCGGACGGGCAGCCCGCGCAAGAAATGCATTGACGCTTTGGGTATTATAATTCGGAAATAAAAAATATCAAACAAAGGCAGGCAACCGAAAGAGATTATTCTAATCGCAGCAGTTTTTTTCGAGTGGATCGAGAGCTGAACCGATTATCAGTGGCTTTGCCTTTTCTCTTGATTTGCCTCGACATTTGCGCAATTATTGTTTTAATTTGTATACTTTTATGTTTCGCACATTCTCTAGCTGCCGCATTCAGCTCGCGCGTGTGGTGCCCGGCACCTTTGGCCGCGCGTATGAAAGCACATTGGCTGCTGCTGCTGCTGCTGCTGCCGATGTAGCACCTGCCAGCGGTGGCCCGCAGCTGGTCACCTATCCATACTTTGTCCACCGCACGCGCTTCCAGTCGCTCCCCGTGTACACAGACGTTAAGAACGGCAAGACGCGCAAGCTAACGACTGTTCGGCGCATAGAGGGCGATCTCGAGGCCCTGCGAGCTGACATGGCAAAAGCGCTGAGCGACAGCTCGATCCAGATCAAACGGACCTCGCAGCAGCTGGTTATCAAGGGCGACCGGTCAGACGAGGTCCGGGCTTGGCTCACGCGGAGCGGCTTCTAGGCGTCGTTAGCAAAGCGATCTAGTTGTTGTTGCAAACAGACAAGAATAAATGTTCTCGAGGCCAGTGCGCCCTTGCAGGAGAGATATGTATGTGGGTGGATTTTCAGACTTTTACACCTCAACATAACCAACTTTAAAAGACAAGCAAAAAGACCAGTACCTAAAAAATTAGAACTTGAGAGTGTGGGGAGCCTGGCCCTTGGACAGGGAGAAGTGAGAGTTCAGGTACGAGGCGAGGTAGGGGACCTTGGCGACAGCGGCCAGGACGTCCTTGTCGGCGGTCTTCTGGTCGGCGATTCTGTGGGCGGGGTGCTCCTTCTTCTGAGCCTTGGCGCCAAAGAACTCCTCCTCGGTGCCCTTCAGCTTGGTCTGCTCCTCGCGCTTGAAGTAAGCATCGTCGAACTTGGCGTCGACGGCGAGGCCAGCAAGGTCGACCTTGGTGGAGGTGGCAATGGCGTAGGCCTGGTTGACGCGGCGCAGGGGCACGCCGTTGATCTTGAAGGGGCCAGTGACCAGAAGCAGACCCGACTTGAGCTGCTTCAGGAAGACAACGCGCTTTCCGCGGAAACGGCCGGCCAGGAGGATGAGGACGGTTCCGGGGGTAATCGACTGGCGCAGCTTGGGAGAGCGCAGGGCCTTACGGCCGGCCTTGGGGGCAGTGAGGACGTTGGCGGGGTACATGTCGCTCTTCCTGTAGGTCAGGGCAGCAACAAGGTCGCTGTGGGGCTTGCCACCCTTGCGCTTGGGCGCGGCCTTCTTGGCAGCAGCAGCCTCAGCCTTGGGCTTGGGCACAACCTTGGCGATCTTGTACGCAGCACGCTTGGCGAAGGCCTTCGAGCGCGACAGGCGGCTGATACCGGGAGCCAGCTGGTTCTTAGAAACGGACTTTGCCATCGTTGCTTGCTTATATCTACATACACGCACATACACACACGAGCAAATTAGCAATCACATCACCAAGCACAGCACGTCAAGCACAGACCAGGCTGCCATTGCGCCTGCCAGCACGCATTTGGAGGGCGCGCGATGAGCGGGCCGGGTACCAGGCGCGCGTGTGGTTGCAGGCGGGCGGACGCGAGGCATTCCGCGCCATTCGCGCCAAAAAGGCAATATCGAATTCCGAATTGCAAAGTTCGGCGGCGTATTGCAGCCAGCAATCGCATTGGCCCCCGTGCCGCATCGCGCCAAATCCATTGCCAAGTTCGCATCCAACGCGCTCGCTCGCGTATCCATCGCCTCCAGGCGAATCCATCCGCGCGCGCTGTAGGCGGCAATACACATCGGCGATACTCACGGTTTTTTGTACCCGTCAATCGAATTCAAAGATATATCGAAGCAGAAGACGGGGCTGGCTGGCTGCCCCGCCCAGCGCCGCGCCTTGGGCGCCTTGCCCCGCCGACACGGCGTGATCCTGCATCAGCGCTAATCTGCTGATCAGGTGAGCTTGCATCAAAGGGCAAGTCCTGCAAAGAGCAAGGAAAAAAATTGCAGTCCTCAAATCTCGAGCATTCTCACACACCTTTATTTCTCTCTTTCTTTCTGCTCGATTCGGATCCGCTCTTTATTTGCATTCCGCCATCTTGTCTTCAACCCCCAGCTAATTCTCCAGCTTGGCTAACGAGACAGCGCCAGACTCACAAAAAGAAAAATTGTTTTTGGAAAATGGCCGAGCACGATCTGACCTTGCGCATGGTCCAATCGCTGGACCGGCAGCTGGTATACCCGCTTTTGGATTTCGTGTCGTCAAAGGAGGTGTACAAGGCCGAGGACATCCTGCGGGCCAAGTTTGAGCTCTTGTCGCACACCAACATGGTCGACTTTACCGGCCAGCTGTACGAGCAGATCCACGGCACGGCCGAGCTGCCCGCCGAGTTTGCCGCCAAGCGCGAGCAGGTGATTGCAAAGCTTGAGGAGGGCGAGCTAAAGACCGAGCTCATTCGCGAGGTCATTGAAAACCCCGAGGTCGCCGGCCTGCTTCGCCAGGACAAGCTGCAGAACATGAAGCTCTTGCGCGACAACTACCAGTGCACTCCCGAGATGGTGCTGGAGCTGTACAACTACGGCCAGCTGCAGTACAGCTGTGGCAACTACGGTGGTTCGGCCGACATGCTGTTCCACTTTAGCATCCTGTCGACAGACCCCGAGCTGACCTTGTCAGCCATGTGGGGCAAGCTGGCATCGGAGATTCTCCTGGGCAACTGGGAGGTCGCCTACGAGGACATGTTCAAGCTCCGGGAGACCATTGATAAGAGCAACTTCAAGACCCAGACCGAGCTGCTCCAGCAGCGCTCGTGGCTGCTGCACTGGTCGCTGTTCGTCTTCTTCAACCACGCCAAGGGCCGCGACGGCATTGTCGACACCTTCATGCTTCCGCAGTACATTAGCACGATCCAAAACTCGTGTCCCTGGATTCTGCGCTACCTGACCGCCGCCGTCGTCACCAACCGCAGGAGGCGCAACATGATGCAAGAGCTGGTCAAGATCATTGAGCAGGTGTCGCACTCTTACCGCGACCCGGTCACCGAGTTTGTCGAGGCTTTGTACGTCGACTTTGACTTTGACAGAGCTGCCGCAAAGCTGGAGCAGTGCGAGGACGTGCTAAAGAAGGACTTTTTCCTGACGGTTGCCTTTGACGACTTTGTCGAGAACGCGCGCTTCTTCTTTGCCGAGGTGTACTGCCGCATCCACAAGCGCATCGACTTGGCCGGGCTTACCAGACGGCTCAACATGAAGCAGGAGGAGGGCGAAAAGTGGATCGTCAAGCTCATCCGCGACACGCGCATGGACGCCAAGGTCGACTTTAAGGACAACTCTGTGATCATGAACCCCACGTACAACCCCGTGTACCAGCAGGTCATCGAGCGCACAAAGGCACTGGTGTTCCGGTCGCAGGTCCTCAACGGCGCCATCGACAAGCGTGGCAACTCGACCGCCAAGAAGGACGAGAGCAAGCAAGATCAGAAGCCAAAGCAGCAGAAGCAGCAGCAGCAGCAAAAGCCCGGAAGGAGACAGCAGCCCGAGACTGCCGTCCCTGTCGCAGCCCAGTAGACACACTGGTAGTGGTGGTGTGGTATTTGCTTCTTATCAAGTGTCCTTTCTATTGGACTCACCTGGGTTTACTACACTTCAACTTGCTTCGTTATTATAGCCCACCTCTTCCTTTCGATTGCTGGCAAACACTTTCTACAATCTTTTCTTATTTATAAACCGATGCGAGCTCTTTGGTCTCGCTTTAACTGCAAAGTGGAAAAAAGTACCGGCGGTCTCCTTTTTTTCTATTCGGACCGCGCATAGTTGCCCTCGGCCAGCCGCTGGTGCAGCTTGGAGCGCACAAGCTGGCATACGGCCTTGAGATCGTCCAGGCCCTTGTTCATCGAGTCGATGGCGTTGGTGCTGTCGGTGGTCTGGATGCGGACGTGGGTCTTGGCCTCCGACGGGTGAGGGATGGAGTACCCGCAAAAGTCGACCTGGGGGTTCTGCATAATACACCACCGCAGCGCATTGCCCAGGGTGTGGTCCTCTTCTTTAATTGAAAAGGTCATTGACGTCAAATCGGCGCTCGCGCCAGGCACAATTTCAACCTTTTCCTCGGGCACCTCGAGAAGGGCGATGTAAGTAGCTCTCTCCTGGTCAACGTCCATTTCCGCTGTAATAGTTTATGTAAAAAAATTGTTTGAGAGAAGAAAAATGATCCAATATTGCGCGCTGCTCAAGCGCGCAAGTCCCACCAATTTTCAATCAAATCAAGATTTATTATTATTATTAAGCTAATTATCTTCTAGTTACCTATTCGACAGCAGATGCAGCAGCAGCAAGAGACGATTAGTATACAGTTAGAACTGAGTGTCGCAGAGACGCAGCATATAAAGGGGCTTTGGTCAGTCAAGAGAACACTTTATCCGCAGCGCTTAGCAGCATCCTGCGAGAGGTACCTGCTTCGCATTTCAGTATTAGCATGGAATGTTTTTATTCATCAACCCAAAGCGCACAAAAACGGCATCACTATACAGAGTATGAGAAAAAAAAAAGATGTTTACCTTGCTTGAGACGACCCATCCTCTTGCGCCGCTCCGCTCAGACTATGCAAGTAGTAGTGCTCTATGCGTTGGATGATTCAACAAGGAATGCAAAGAGAAGTGCGGTTTAGTAAGACATGTGATGTTTGTAGAAGCAAAATGCACGGCAGATCGCGTGTTTGTAATGGCCTGGTTATCAGTCTTTCGTTTGGCATATGCTTGCAATAATATCGACATTGACTCTTTCTCCGCCTGGGGCGGCAAGCAATCATCATTTAAGAGGCACACACACAGAGAACACGCTTTGAGGAAAAAAGAATACGTACATTGCGCACAAATACTTTTAAAAATACAAAAACAGCATTAAACAAAGGACAAGAGCCATCAGAAGAAACCACTCCGCCAAATCGCAGCTTTTATTCTTCGCTCAGAGAGGAAAAAATTTTCACCAAATTATTTTTTTTGCTGGATGGATCGTCGACTCGGCGGCTCATTTGATCAGTTGGAGAACCGATGATGACGATGCTGATAAAGACACTTGCGCGGCTTGCATTACGCCAAGTCAATTTTTATTATTATTTTTATTTTTGCTTGTGTGCACGAGAAATGAGCTTCGTGAGCGAACATTACGGCAATGTGTTTCGTGCCCTGGCGCTGAGCACGCAGTACCAGATGGAACAGTCAGCAGCGCCGGCAGCGCCAAGTGACTCGGACCAGGCTACTGACGATGACAGACACAGGAGGCTGGCTCAGCGTGCGTTCGATCTTTCGACACTAGTTCTGGCGAGCTCTGACGCGACAAACCAGTTGCAGTTGTCCCAGCACTCGATATCTGCAGAGGACCGCAAGGCAGACGCCGCTGCCGCTGCCAGAGTCGGCGTCAGTCGGGAAAAGTTTGGCGGGGCACAAGTGTCAGTTTCAATTCCATCACTGGCCAGTATTCTCAGCGACCTCCAGCTCGTGCGATCTGCTGCTGCCGACAATACAGCAAGCGCTGCAGCATCGGGGCAGGCAGCAGAGCTGGTTCTGATGAGCGCAGTTGCTGCGATCCACGCCTACACGATTGGACAGCTGTTGGACTCGGCGCTACCACTGTCAATAGACATGGACTACTGGAACGCACAAGACGATAGCGCGCTATCGCTGGCCGTATACTTTGTTCAGTCATTGCCGCAGCGGCTCTTTGGCTGGGGAGTGCAAACTGCTGGCGCCCTTCACAAGTATGCAGTGAGCGCCGATGCCGCAACAAGGAGCGTGCTGGAACATATTCGAGCGGCCATGACCAGCCGGCTGTTATTTCCAGAGATATGCCTGTCTACTAGCACCGCTGCTAAGGCTAATACGCTCCACTCGCACTTGCCTAGAATCCCAAAGAGCGCAAACATCCTTAGCCTAACGAGACGCGAGATCCGCTACAAGCAGCAGCAGCTGGTCGACGCCCAGGAGAGCCTGGCGGAAATGATTGGCGCGTTGTCTCAGGTAGCGGCTACAGGACTAAGTGGTCGAGCTGGCAGCAACTTGGCTACTCCCGAGGCACTATTGCGGCAGGTATCCGACATTGTAAGCGCACTCAGCCATGATGGCAAGGCGAGCAGTGCTGTTGAGCAGCCTCCTCTTGGCGGTATTAGCGCGATGGCTCAGTCGGCTGAGCAATTGGCATCTCTGGTGCAAGGCATCTCGGCGCGATTTAACGAGAATATCCAAATGTACTGCCGGCCGTCCTTGCTGGCGCGCTGCTGGATGCCAGCGCTGGTGTGCATAGTTGGGGCTAGAAGTCTGGCGTTTTATGTCGCTGGACATCGCAAAGACATAGAGGGCTGGGCGATAGACGCAGCGGTGACAGCGACAAACTACGTATCGCAGTATATCATGGCGCCCCTGCGCAGCGCCTACGAGACGATTCGCTATGGAAGGCACACGTACAGCGTCATGACTGAAGACTCATTGAGATCAGACCTACGCTCGCTCGAGGACATGGTGGTTGGGTTTTCTAGCCGCTTTGGCAGCCTCGACCCTGCGCAAGTGCGGCAGCGCGTGGAGAGCGGCGACCTGTCTGATGTGATGCGTGTGTATGCGCGCGAGGTGCAGCAGCCGTTCCGCAATGCGGTGTTTGGCGACTTGGTTCAGGCGATGCTGATCCAGGTGCAAAAGGTAAAGGTGGATGTTGGCCAAACGATGGCTGCGCTTGACAAGCTGCTAAAGTCGAACGAGCTCAACTTTTTGCTGCTCTCGACTGTGCCAGCAACTCTGACGGTCTTTGTGTCTGCCCGCTGGCTGGTTACACGGGTGGCGTGGTGGCTGAGTGGTGGCAGCCGCTATACGACGACATCTATTCAGTTGACAATGAGGAGCATTGACCGTCTACTCAACATTGACAGGGGCAGTGATTCTAGCCAGCTCTTGGCGTCTACGCAGGGCCGCTTGATTTGCCTGACGCACTACCTCCGCCACCATGCGGCGGGGCTTCCAAACTCGGCGTCGGCTGGCTGGCTGGGTACTAGCGGCGGGTGGCTACGCACGCTGCCACACGCACGGACCTTGTTCTTCCAGGACATCCGCGATCTTGAAAGCGCGCAGCTCACAGGCACGCAAAAGCGCCACATTGTCGAGCGCATGTACCGAACATTCCGCTTTCTATAGATAGCAACAAGCATTTTTTTCTTTCTTCGCTCTATCTGATTGGAGCTTGGGCTTGGTTTGTGTGCAAACATGGAAAGCGGACTGGGCATGCATATCGTGCAAGCCACAGCATATGCCACTGGAGCTGTACTTTTTTTCTTGGCACAATGGCACGTCCCTATTTCTATTTCTGTTTCTTTTTTATTTTTTCTTCATTTAAAAGTAATTGTTTACACATTTCATGTCGTACTCTCGCATAGAATCCGCAGACTCGCTGCCGCTGTATGGCGACAACAGCAGCGAGGCATCCAGCGTGTTAGAGATGCAGCAGACATCGCCTGACATCTATGCTTATGGCAGCGACGGAGTTTCCAACTACCAGGCCTCTTCTCGCCGCGAAAAGCTTGGCGCCGCCACCACCAGCAAGCTGGCAACGTTATTGCTGCAGCTGCCAAAATCGGCCGTCGTAGCTGGGCTGCTAACTATATGCGTGGCAGCTTACCTGCTGTCGCTTCAGGGCGGCAGCCTGGTATACATTAACGAGCATTTGGGCGTCATCGGGGCAGAGCTTCTTGTGTCGGTTATCTCGCTGACCATTGTCACGGTCATGCTCTACGCCAGCCGCATGCGCGGCAACGTTCGGCGCGGCACACTTGTGTTAATCCTGTGCAGTTTTGCTGCTCTGTACTGGTATGACCACGGCGAGCGATTTGAGCACCACGGGTTTTACAACTTGCTGGTGTTTCTGGCCATCTTTGTTCCACTCAACCTGGCCATTGCGGTGTTTTACGTGCTGTGGATCAAGATTGACAACTTTATTGTCTATTTCTTCATCTCGCTGGTTATCGGTGGAGTATCCGCCGTCGTGTCTCTGAAGCACTACCGTTGGGTCTTTGATCAGGGGACTTTGGGCGCACTCCAGTATACTCCGGGCGAGTGTCAGTGGACTGGGTGGAACATACCGTTTATTGATCTCTTGCCAGCAGGTACGCAGAATTTCTGGGCTGGCTCAATGTACTGCCGGCCCGAGAACCAGCAAATCAAGGCTAGTGTCGACGGCGACGGCGTTCTTCGCGTAGCTTGCGAAAGCGAGGACAGGGACGTGTTTGTCGATGTCTTGCCAGAGACTCGGCAGTGGCCGTTGCAGGATAAGGATATGTGGCACGTGTTTAACCACTTGGTTTTGAAAAAGATCGTTCGCCTGCCGTACAGCTCCAGTCGCCCGTTCGTGCTCAACGAAACCACACAGGCCGTTGTTGTGCGCTGCGGATCGAGCAGCACTATTGTCACGCGAGTGAGTCCGCCACTCGCCAGACTGCCGGATTATGAGCCGCCCAGCGACAGCGACACTCGGTCTCCGATCAGCGGCAGCTCTAGCAAGCTTGAGCCTGCACGGTTTGACGCGTCCAAGACCTCTCCGACTGAGCGGCCTAACGTCATATACTTGATGCTTGACGCGGTGTCGCGTCGCCAGTTCTATCGGCGCATGCCAAAATCGGCGCAGGTCCTCAAGACGCTGCACCGCCCCTTCAATCACCGTCTCTACGAGCTGTATCGCTATCACTCTGTTGGATTCAGCACGGACAATAACACGCGGGTGGCATACACGGGCGAAATATCGCCGTCGCATCCCAATCCGCTTCCAATCTGGGCATACTACCGCGACCGAGGCTATGTGACGGCACGCGTGGAGACTGGGTGCGAGGACTGGGCAAAAGAGTACATTGGCGACAAGTTCGAGTCACAAAAGTACTCGGTTGGAAACCGCAGTCTGGACTATGAGCTGACTTCGCCGTTCTGTATGCCAGAGTACTATCCAAACGTGGGAAATGCGTTTGGAAACTTCAAGGGGCCGTTCTCTCTAACGGCACGCTGTCTGTATGGCCGCTATGTGCATGACTGGGCATTCGACTATCTGGCGCAGCTGCGAACCGAGTTCCGCGAGCACCGGGCCAAGCGACTAGCCCAGCAGAAAGACGCGCGGCCCTACATGATCACAGCGACATTCATGGAGGGCCACGAGGGCACGGGCGAAGTGCTGAGGACGGTCGACTCGGCTTTATCGGGTTTCTTGGAAAGCATGCGCGACTCTGGCGAGCTAAACGACACGGTGCTGATCGTGGCCGCGGACCACGGGCTGCACATGGGCCTGAACTTTGCGTTCTTGCAAAGCGGGCGCATCGAGCACAAAAACCCGTTCTTTGCCATGTCGATGCCCGAATGGCTGCACGAGTTTTCTGAAAAGTACCAGACTGAGCATGGCTCGGAAAATGTGTCGCCATTCGCAGCTAACGAGCAGCGATTGGTAACGCCGTTTGAGACTCACCATACGTTCCGCGTGCTAGCTGACTGGCCCAACTTTGAGCGGGATAGCTGGGATCGCTCGCTGTTTGCTGCGCAAAGAGCCGGGCGGACTTGTGAGGAAGCTGGGATAGGCGCGAACTTTTGCATGTGCAAGTGAAAGAACAACAAAAAGCTACACATAGTGACATGTTTTTAGATATCATAATTAAATCACGATCAAGGGCATGCCAGAAA
>JANBRY010000017.1:0-15351 GCA_027577975.1 Coemansia sp. RSA 2681
TTTTTTTTTTATTAGCTATAGGCATACCTCCTAACTGTAATGCCCCTGCGTATCCGCGCAATGCATGCGCCTTTTATATTCTTTGCCGCGTCCATCAAGCGTGCTCGAGTGAATGTAAAGTGTGTGACAAGTGCTGGCTGCAAATATTATCAACAATACGATATATACTTTGACATTGACGAGAGACGAGAAAAAAAAAATGGAAGGATCGTACATGAGGGCAATGTTCACGGCGAGCAAGAGGCGGGTATAAGCACTCAACTACCAGGCGTGTATAATGCCAGCCCCGTTTTTCTTATTCAGGCACAAAGTGTTGTCTTTTACTGCCGTGCGCTCCCCACACCTGTGTTTCAAACGTTGACGTATAAACCAGCCCCTACTGTAGATTCCTGTCTCCGCACTCCCTATAATAAACAGTAGCTTTTAGACATGTGCAAATGAAGCAGAGTTCGGGACAATGCATTGGCTGGCAAATCACTTGTTTCAGTACGAAGTTTATAACGAGAAGAAGAACACTCCAACCGCCGCAGCATATCTACATGTGGCCAATATGTGTGCATGTTACGCCAGAACTATAGACCCATTATTATGATACGCTGAGCTGGATTGCGATCGCTGGTGGCGTGACATGGCCGGAGACACGGCTCTGATAAGGTCCTCATTCGATAATCTTTATAGGAACACTGAGCAACAGCGCGTACCAGTCGATGGCCAGCAACAGGGCTTTGATTCGCGGGGTGCAGGGACTATGGCAGGCCAGGAGAGCGCTACACTCGAGCAGTGGTGGCAGCTGTGTTCCGCCAGAGAGCCGCATGAGCTGGATGCTATTGCCAACCAAAAAGCCTGCCAAGCGCGGGGTCAACGGCGAGGGCCAAGCAGCAGGCCAGAGCACGACGGACCTACTTACTAAGGCCGGGTACATCTACCAGTCATCGGCAGGCATATACACGCTAATGCCGCTGGCTCAACGAGTGGTAAGCAAGATCGAGCAGATAATCGACGAGGAGATGCGGCGCGTAGGCGGGCAAAAGCTGGCTATGCCCAACCTTTTGACGCCAGAAAACTGGAGAAAGACTGGGCGGTGGGAGTCGACTGGAAGTGAGCTGTTCTCGTTTAAAGACCGCAAGGGCGCCACCATGCTACTCGGCCCCACCCATGAAGAGGAAGTTACGGCGATTGTAAAGGACATGGTGCGCAGCTACCGGCAGTATCCGCTGCGCCTGTATCAGACCACGCGCAAGTTCCGTGACGAGGCACGGCCACGTGCTGGGCTGTTACGCGGGCGAGAGTTTATAATGAAGGACATGTATACGTTCGATGTGGGCAAGGAGCAGGCAATCGAAACATTCCATGCGATGGAGGCAGCGTACCGGCGATGCTTTGACCGCGTCGGCGTGACGTACGCAGTTGCAGAGGCAGACTCGGGCAATATTGGCGGGTCGCTGTCGAAAGAGTTCCACTTTGTCAATCAGTCGGGCGAGGACACGCTGCTCAAGTGTGGAAGCTGCAAGTACACGGCCAATGAGGAGCGCGCACTGAGCAAGAGCCCGGCCAATAAGGAGACTGGCATTGGCCAAAGCAAGCGCTACGTGGCGAGGGTGGTCGAGGGCAGCGACGGGAAAGTAGTCCAGCAGCGGATAGTGGAGGTGGCAGACGGGCACGAGCCTAGCGCGTTAAAGATCAAGCGCCTATGGACAATCAAGCCTAATCAGCGCCTGGAAGTGGCAGCAGCATCAGCCGATGGCGATGGTGGCGGGACGCTATCTTCGGTAGCTGAGTTTGAGCCAATGCTGCTGGATGACTGCGCGGCGGATGTCAGCGATAGCACGGGTGATGCAGTCCGCGGCGACTGGCATGTGGCCAAGGCAGGCGACGCGTGCGGCGAGTGCAGCGGAGGAGTGCTGGAGGCGCAGCGGGCCATCGAAGTGGGCCACATATTCTACCTTGGTGACAAGTACTCCAAGGCACTGGATCTCAGCGTGCTTCGCCAAGGGCAGCGGGAGTACGTGCAGATGGGGTGCTTCGGCATCGGCGTTTCACGAGTGCTCCAAGCAGCGGCAGAGTGCAGCAGCATGGAGGGACGAGGACTCAGATGGCCGCTGTCGATTGCACCGTACCTTGCGAGCGTCGTGCCCGTGGCGGAGAATAGCAGCATACAGGCGGCTGACGAAGTGTACAGGGCCCTGAGTAGCACTCGCGTGTGCGGAGCACCTATATTTAAAGATAACGTGATTGTGGACGACCGCGACTATCTAAGCGCAGGGTTCCGGCTCAACGACGCGCAGCTGATGGGCATCCCTGTGACAATTGTGCTAGGCAGCGGGTTTGCCGAGTCGGGTCAAGTAGAGGTGCAGTTGCGCGTGCCTGGGATGCAATCGATTCCAGGAAGCGCCGCCGCCCAAGCAGTTGCCAGCTCTACCAGCACTACGAGTGATGGGTATGAGCATAGAGTACGCGTCAAGGTGGCTGAGCTAGGATCTTTCCTCGCGCAGGCTCTTGAGGGTCATTGTGCCGCGTTGGCGATGTCCGAGGCAGAGTGAGCGCACTAGAGCGGGCCCAGTCGCTCAGACATTGGTAGATTAATAATTACAGTTGCTGGTATATTCCGTCAACATGTCGCTGCAGCACTGGCATGCTCTACGGCTTACTATAGCCAAAGCAGAGGCGTGTGACCCGGTACCAATGCGTGCATCTGTGGGAAGCCGAAACTCTAACAAATGAGAGAGCACCACCGGGTATGCGAGTCACGCCATGCGTATTCTCTCTCCGCCAGTGCCCGGTAAATGGCCTGAGAAGGGGAATAGGCAGCCAGGCTGACAGACGCAGGGGGGGAAGCGAGCGTGGCGGCGGACATGAAATGGCGCCCCCGACAGATTGTCCTGCAGTGTACGGCGGATTCCAGGGAGAGGCGCTAGCAATAGCAGCCTTGGCGCTGGGCCTCCGCCGGCTATTGGTATTTTGCGACCGAGAAAAGCGCGGTGCCGAGCCAGAGGCGGAGAGAGACCTGCGTGCCGTCTGCCTCTGCCACGAAGGAGGAGAGCATGCACGGGATCGGCTGCTCACATGTTCTTGGGCTCGCTCATCCTTGCTCATGAAGAAAAGAGAGCGAGGGAGCACAGACAAAAGCGCGAGCAAGGCACATGCGCCAGGGCACGCCTGTCGCATTAGTGAGACCTCGGCGGACCAGCGCCGCTGGTGGCATGTTGTACAAGCCTGGGACAGGAGGGCAATTAACGCACCCACCAGCACAGGCGGGCGCAGCAGCCAGCCGGCTGATTGACGCAGTGGCTGGCCCATTCCCCCAAAACCCGGCGTCGGGCAAGTAGTTTCGCTTTTTTATTTTTTATTTTTTTTACTCTTTCCGTTCAATTCATTCTCCTTTTTATTTTTTCTTTATAGAATTCCGTTTCGTTTATTCCTTTCGGCGCGTCCTACACTCGCGCACGTTCGACTCTGCTTGTAGTTTTTCTCGCCTTAGTTTGCCTCTTCTTTCCCTGGCGCCTAACGAGCAGAGCACGGGAAAGAGCTGCTTGTCCATTTAGGTCGTTTCTTCCACGCATTTGATGCGACGGCGCTTACATTCTCCAACCTGCTCTTGCTTATAGCCTCCGCCTTAGCTGTCCCTATCTATTTCTTGTCTTGGCCTCAGCTGACCTCTCTGTCGCAAGCGGTGCATTCCGTACTCGCCTCGCAATAGTAGTACTCACAGCATGGACAGCAGCGCAAAGCCGCCGCCCAGCTCCTTGCGCACTCGCAGCTCGGCCCGCGCGTCGACATCTCCGGAGCCACAGCATAAGCAGGACAGCGCCAGCAAAAGGTAGGCATTATCTGTGTGGCCTGACTGCCATTTTTTTTTATTTTCTTCGCAGGGAGGTGCTGCCTTTTCTTTTTGCTGCCCTTTCTCTTTCATTTCGGCTTTGTTCACGGCCTGTGTTAACTGCGTTCCTACGACTCTCTCTGATACTGTTTACTATAGGCGCCTGGCCTCGTTGCGGCCCTCGCTCACGAATCGAACCAGCGGAACTGTCGCCACTTCCTCTGCTCCGGCCATCTCCTCTGGAGCCCGTGTAAAGTCGCCGACAGCAGCCTTCAGTAGCCAGGTAAGTCGCCACTCCCCAGCTGTCTGTTTTGCCGCCTAGTTGTTGGCGAGTGTTGATACTTGCGGTTGTATTTCGCGTATTGTGTGAAGCGCCAAAAATGCCCGCGGACGGCAGATTCCCCTTTTTTCTTTTTCTTTTTCTTCTACTATTGCCGTCTGTTTGCTCGTTCATTTAGTATTGCCATCAGACTCTTCGGGCAGAAAGAGATCCTCGCTTGCATTGTCAGCTCCTTGTTTACTAATCAAAGTTAAAATATCGGGTCCTGCTTTCGGGGGAAACGAGGGTGGGCTTCTTGCTGTTGTTGTTGTTTATGTGTTTTTTCTTTCTTCTTCTTTCTTGCTCTTGTCAAGTAGGGAGGGCGAACTCTGTCAAAGCTGGCATCCAAACAGCCGGTAGCCACAACATGTAGCAAGAATGATGTTTTGGACTCTGGCTCGGACTCTGACTCTGACGACCACTACGGCTTTGTCAAGGTTGACCACTGGAACTTGCCGCCCGAGCCTGCCTTTAAGCCAACCATCGCGCAGGCCCCTGCGAGCTCATCGCCAATGGCGGTGGATGCCTCTTCCTTGCCTTCCTTATCAGCATCTACTTCATTCGCGTCAACGGCCAGGAACACCAACATAATGGCCCGCGTCAGGAGCACAATCAGAGCCGCCGTAGCGCCTGCCACACCCGCTGCCACGCCACTCCCACGCGCTCAAAGTAGAGGTGTCGCTGCTATCAGCCAGCCTGCGGATGATGCATCCTCCTCGTCGTCCTCATCCGATAGCGATAGCGACGGCGACGGCGACGGCGATGCTGCAGCCAACCCCGCTGCATCCATAACAGATGAGGAGATTAGCGACGTACTGGACGAGACTGAGCTTCAGCTTATAGAGGCCATGGAGGACACGCAGATCGCGGATGCCAAGAGCAACGGCCGCGCGCCTCTGTCGACCACTTCCTTAAAGCCGTCGCCGCCAAGAAATGGCCTGTGCTGGGTGGGGCTGGGCGACATCTCGTCGAATAGCCGAGCCACCTATACTGACTCGTTGAAGGAGCGCTTTGCGGCCTCGCAAAAGCGGACTGGGACAGCCGTCAAAGGCTCTACTGGCGAGTGCGACAGCGATTCTAGCAGCAGCAGCAGCAACAGTAGCGACTCTAGCGGAAGCGATCCAGATCAGTGCTCCTCTGACAGAACTGCGATTGCGGCACCCGTCGCTGTAAATACCCACCAACCGCTCCTCGGGTCCTCAGCGCCGAGCCCTCCGCCACCAGCGCAGAGCTCCAGCTTCGGCCCGCCAGCCATGGCGCGCGCCACCTCGCCAACACCAGAGGCAGCGAATATCAGCAGCGCCAGTGCTCGCAGCGGGCTTTTCGAGACAAGAGGTGGCGGTTCTGGCGCTGACCTGGCACGTCCAGCGTCCGTGCCGCTGGATTCGGTCGAATTTGTCGCGCCCGGAGTGACAAAGAAGACGGCGATGTCGCTACTCTGTCGCGTGCTTGATATTGACGGCCCAATCATCCAGCAAAAGATGGTCGAGTTTCTTCTTATCGACGGCGTCATTGCCTCGCTGATCGGCTTCATTACGCACTGCCAGGGCTCGATATACTCGCCTTCGTCGACGGTGCAAACTGCGCCTTGCTCGCCGTCGCTTTGCCACGAGGCAGGTGCCAGTGGCTCTCGCAGCTCGCCTGACTCGGGCTGCTGCAATTTGCCCGCTGCTGCAGCCGGCGCAGGCCACGAGTCTGCCTCGTCACAGCACGTGCAACCGGAACACCCCGCCAGCGCTGCTTCTGCTACTTCTGCTGCTGCCGATACGGCTGGCAACAAGAAGGACTTGCCCCTAGGCGTTTTGCACGAATTCGAGGTGCGCAGCCAGCACCGCGCGCGCTTGCAGCGGCAGCGCAACCGCTCAGCGGGGCTTACTGACGTCGATTTGCGTCGTGGGTACAACGCTGTCCAGATGCTTGCGGCCCGCGAGCAGTTCTCGCGCCGCGTCATTGAGACCAAGTTGGCTGTAATCGTACCATGCCTGATGGCCGTGTTCCACAGGGACTCGCTGGGCTCCTTCCACCACGCGTGCTTGCTGCTCGAGCACTGCTTCACCATCTCGCCGCTCCGCACCACTCGGCTATTGTTGTACCAGCAAAACCCGCCCTCGCGGTGGTGGGCTCTTTCTGATTCTGTGTCCAAGGGCCACGCTCCGATATGCGACATCTTGCCCTATCTGTCCGAGCCCTGCGTCCAACGCCTGTTCCTAAAGGCCGAGTTTGGCGTGTGGACGGGCCGCCTGATGACCAGCCTCAACCTCTTGCCAAACGACGCCTTGGTCGTGTCAGATGAGCTTAGCCGTATGGGACTTGTATCTGTTGCCGGTGCGCTGAGTGGTGGTGCCGCCTCCGATGACTTGCCACCAGGCCAAACGCAAAGCCAGCAGCGAGCAAAGTCTATGCAGCTAGTGCGCAATCGCTTCCAGCAGCTCAATCGCGGTGGGTTCTTTGGCCATATTCTCGAGCTCATCGAGGACCCAGACTCCTACGTTTCCGAGGGCGTCGCCGAGTTTATGGCGTTTATGATCAACGACTGCTCAACCTTCTATGGCTTCAACATACTGTTCAAGCCGATCCACGACTCTGAGCTTCCCGTAAGACGATTGGCTCAGCTCATCGTCAATTCGCCTGCCCAGCGGCTCTCGCCACAAGCCAAAGCTGCGACTCGCTTGCTCCATTCGCTGCTGACCAAGACGGCGTGCCAGTATGGCCTGCGCACACGCGAGGCCCAGGGTATCCGCGACCCGGAGATGCACCCGAGGGGATCGCAGGTGCTGTTGCAAGTTGGCCAGTCTGCGCGCGCTGCACTCGAATCGTTTTTGCCTGGCCTGTTTGCGACGGTTACCGGTCTGCAAGGGAGCACGGACTTGACCTCAAACTCGGCCTTTAACCGGCGAGCATCAGTGGAGTCGCTACGCCTGCCCGAGTATGAGGAGCCCGACCCAGACTTTGACACGGATGGTACAGAGGCCGCTGCATCTGACGCGAATGCCGAGGCTGACGCAGATGGCGAGGTTGAGGATGACGACGACGCAAGTTGTAGCAGCGGCAGTGGCAATGAGGCCGACGATCTAGATAGCACTTCACCATGGTGCGGCTTTGAATTTAGCCTACGGCTCAATTCCGACAACACCTCGGCCGGCTATCTGACTGACGATAGTGAGCACGATGGTTATAACGAGAATGAGGCGCACGCCGCTGACCTGCGCAGCTCGGCCGCGGAGCTCTTCAATCGCGCGGCCTATCCTGAGTCTCTTGGGTCGGGATCGATCTCATCGTCGCTATCTCCGTCATCGACTCTGTCAGCGTCCCCTATGGCAGTGGCGAGCAGCACGCCCAATCAGCCAACCGACATGTATCTTGGCGAGCGTCTGGATGCTGAGGACTTGAGCCTACTCGTATCGCTGCCCAAGCCCGACATTAGCCGACTCAACCTGCTTCGGCTGTGCGTGGACGTGCTGAGGGAGACCAACGACATTGACGAGATTGTCGGCTGGGTTGACTTGCGCGTGTGGCGTGCTTTGAGTACTTGGTTCCTTAACCACCCGCACAACAACATGCTGCATATGGCCGTCTACCAGCTTGTATCCATTGTGACGCTCGAGACCGTCCGCCTACGCCAGTCCCACCGCCGCCTCATCGCTGATCCGCGCAAGCAGCAAGTGAGCGACGAGCCAAGCAAGTTGGTGGCTACCGATGCACTTGCCGGTGGCGGCGAGGGGCTTGCCGGCACGGCTAAGAGTCGCAGCGGTGTTGGTAGCAATGGTGGCGACAATGGCGGTAGTAATACGATGCTAGCTGATGGTACCTCGCTGGGCAGCGTGCCAGAGGCTTTCCAGCTTGACTCGCGTGTTCAAGCAGCTGCCAAGCGTCGTGCACGCAGACGCCGTGCCATGGCTGAGCGGATCCGCCGCGATGAGTCGACAAACTGCGACAACATCCTCACGTATCTGATCGAGCAGAACCAGTGGGTTGACAAGCTGGTGAGGCGTGCGATGTCGCCTAGCTTTGACGGCGCTCACGGATTTATCTCGCTGATACTCAATACGCTCCGTCTAGCAGTTCAAGTTGACCGCCGCCGGCCGGTTGCCTTGTCGGTTTCGAAAAGGCACGCTGACCGGCAGCACGCCGCCAGAAGCGATAGGCACGCCGAGCCATCGCCAAACAAGCATAGCTTTGCGCGTGCAAGATGCGATCTGCTGAGTCATGGCGAGATCGATGCCAGCAACAACAAGGGCCGCGGGGGGTTTTCCGACGATGAAGTGCCCGACGACGACGCGCTAGTGCCGGACCTGGCATATCATGATCCCGAGACGCGCCATAGGCTTTCCGAGTATCCGATGTACAGATTGCAGCGGTGGGAGATTACGCTCCTCTACTCGCCAGCCTTCCGCTCGCATCTGCGCCGTCTGCGCAAACAGGCAGAGCGCATGGCCCGCAAGTCCGACGACTTCCGACTCTGCGATCAGTCGCGGGTTGACATCTCGCAATATGGTACTGGGAGTCGACCAGTGCCGTTCTTCTCGCCACAGAAAGTCAAGCCGCCAGTGTTTCTTGACAACCAGGAGATCAAGAAGAAGCAGCTCCAGATCAACGTCGGATTGCTACTAGGCAACAACCGACGCCTGGCTGTGCCAGCCGCTTCTTCATCGTCCTCGTCGTCATCATCTGCAGCTGCGGCGGCCGCATCCGCTGCTAGTGCTGAGGGCGGCAAGGGCGCCTCTTTACCGATCGACGAGGTTGGAGTTGATCTCGACTCGCTGTTTGCGCGCATGCTAGGGTTTACCGAGGATCTAGTCGAGCTTCCTCCGTGCGTTGCTAGCGATGAAGCAGTCGGCAAAAACACTGGCAAACTAGCGGGGCTTACAAGCAAAGACGGTATAGACAAGAGCGCTCACGGCGATGAAAGCTCCGACGATGACAGGAAGGCCCGCAGGGAGAAGCGCTGTGCCACTGGCAGCAGCGGCGCCGCTACGAGGAAGCAAGGAGGCGCTGGCAGTAGCGGTGGCAAGGCGGGCAGCTTGCGCAAAAAGAAATCAAAGCCCGCACCATCGGCCTCTGGCATTGGCGCCTTGTCGGCACTGGACTCGCCTTCCTCTATCTCTGGACTATTCGAAGGCATTGCGCCGGAGACGGCGGCTGATGCGGCGGAGGCACTTTGCTCCGCTCTGGAGAGCGATGGTGCTGGCGGCAGCAATAGCGGCGCAGCGACAAAGCACGCTCTGGGACAAAGAGCTCGCAAGAAGGCAGCGCCTGCCTCGGGCTCTGTGCGCCGTCGCCGTGCTAGATTGCACCACAAGTCGTCTAGCACAGCCCTCAACAGCTCGACCACGGCGCCACCATCGGCTGCCCTTGACTCGACTTCGGCACCGTTGGAAGCCGACAGCCACAAGGAGAAGGCTACAGTCTCTGCTGCCATTGGAGTTGCTGACTCGCCACCGACCACAGCTGGCGGATTGACAGCGTCGTTGAAGGCGCTGGATATATGATCCTGGTCATTAATACGTAAACAGGCACGCATTTTTCTATTTTTACAATTACATGTTTTTTTTTATATTTCGCTTTGTGTATCACTATATATTTTGAGTAAGTCAGAAGGCAATGCGCTATATGCAACGGCTATTCAGCGCTAGTATTAGTTAATCGTCTAAGGACTATGTAACGGTGTGGCTGTTGACTTGAGCTTAGAACGGGTAGAATGCGGGGATGGCGGGGATGGCGGGAACGGCAGGGGTGGCATGGAAGGCGGGCATTGGAGGCGTAGGAGCAGCAATAGGCGCAACAGGCCGTGGCGTCGCTCTGGGGGTCTTGGAGCCGCGTCCGCCAATGTTGGCATGGACCAGGCCGCCCAGGACATTCAAGTTCAGGCCGTTGCCACCGCCAATATCCAAGTTGAGAATTCCGGGGATGTTGAGCCCGATGGGGGCTGCGATAGAGCTGGCGGCAAAGACGGCGGCAAATAGCGAGAGCTTCATTTAATTATTTGGCGAGCAACTTTGACGAGATATGGCAAGGTGTAGTGGACTAAAGATGGCCAGGAGTTTAGAGTAGTAGAATGAAAGAAAAATATACACACGAATTAAATGGAAGTGCTGCATGCTCCTATTCTTATACTGAATGGATTCTCGGTAAAGTCGATACATATCAAGGCCTTCGTTGCTACTGTTATTTTGTGATGAACTTGGGTGTTTCTTTATGAAAACTGTCCGCCAAAAATGGAATTTTTTTAGCGCAGCCAAGGTGAGCTTGCGTGAATGGGTGTTCCATTTGGTAGGAGGCCACTTATGCTGCAGCAAGTACGACATGACTGACTGCTATATGTGCATATGCAATCTACCGCCATGCATATTTGCAATTAGCCCGCCTTCTCGGGATCCATTCATCACTAAAAAAGAAGTGCCTCCATGTTGGATATTTTGTAGTCTTTTATTAATCTGACGCGAGTAGCACATACCCAAAAATGCGAAGAGAGAAGAGAAAAAGGAAAACCCGTGCAGCTTGGGGATCACTTAGTCGCGACTCCCTGGGATAAACGTCATGATAACCGTAGCCGACTGTGAATAAAGTGTATACGTGATGCGCGAGGGCTCATTCTGCTTGTAGGTAATGGTGGCGGTTGACACTGCTTCTGTGGTTGGCTGGGGAGCGTCACGGCTCTGCATAGTGGCAGTTGAGGTTGAGCGCCGTGGTTGGCCAGCGAGCACTACGGTGCCTCTTAGTGGCGAAGGAGAGGCAGAGACAGGCGCAGCTGTCTTTGTCACAGTTACAGGCGCAGCAGTCTCTGTCACAGTCACAGTTGCAACTGATTCGAATGAAGTAAGCGCTACTGCCTTGGTTGAAGTTGGCATGGAGGCGACTTGTGCTGCAGCTGAAGAGGAACTCGCTGCAGCCGCGGCAGATAAAGAGGAGCTCATTGCAGCCGCGACAGCCGAAGAGGAGCTCGTTGCAGCTGCGGCAGCTGAAGGAAAACTTATTGTAGCCACGACAATTGAAGAAGAACTCATTGTAGCCACGACAATTGAAGAAGAACTCATTGTAGCCGCGGCAGCTGAAGAAGTGCTTATAACCGCAGCAGGCAAAGCAGAGCTTGCCAAAGCTGCATTAGTTGAGCTCATTGCAGGCGCAACTAAAGTAGAGCCTGTTGCAGGGGTAACTGAAGCAGAGCTCGCCACCGCAACATTAGTAGCTCTCGTTGCAGGGGCAGCGGAAGAAGAACTCGTTGTAGCCGCAGCAGCTGAAGAAGAACTCGTTGCAGGGGCAGCTGAAGTAGAGCTTGTTGCAGGACTAACATGGCCCTCACTGGATGCAGATGAAGAAGAATTTGCAGCATAGTGTGTCGGCGAACTCGTTTGCAAAGATGCAATAGACTGCGAGGTAGTCGTAGTTCCCGATGAAGCACCATAGTTAAAGATGTTGATATAACTGAAAAGGTTGGACCACCAACCAGTACCGCTTGTTGCTGGGCTGGCTGTGGTGGTGCTTGCACTCTGTGGTAAACTTTGCGACAAAGGCATAGATGCAGACGCAGGCGTTGGAGTACTGACCACAGTGGCAGCTGAGTTGAATGCCGGATTGGCCGTAAGTTTAGACGACGATGTTTGCGATAGCACAGTTTGCCACTGGTTCGTAGATGAATATGACGGGCTCTGCGATTGATATACAAGCAAATGTGTTGGCGGAACTGGTGATTCCTGTATCGTTATCAATGTTACGCCAGTCGGGCTTGGAGAAGATGCAGAGCAACCACCAAAGAGGTTGAAAATGTTGAAGGAGTTGCACCTGGAGCTTGGCTCGCTTGCTGTTGATGAGGCAGATATTCCACTTGTCAATGCAGTACCACTTGAAGTTGGCTTGGCTGAGGAGCTAGCAACATATGCAGATGATGGAGTTGTAGCGGAAGTCGTTGGCCAGCTTGTCCTTGCTGCGCTAGTGGCTGATGACGTTGCCAAACCAGTATTCTTTGGATCAAGAATGTTGGCGACCAGTCCTGATATGGCATTAGAGACATAGCCACCAATCATAGTCGAAGCAATGCTGCCAATGTACTGCGATGGATAGTTTATGACGCCCTCGAGGCCAGGCATGCCGATACTCTTGTAATACATTAGCGCTAGCTCCAGGTATGTTGCGCTGGGGTACTTGTATGACAGCGTGATTAGCTGAGATAACTGAGCGACGGCTGGGCTGTTTGACAAGTTGGCCAAAAAGGCGATTGTGCTGTAGCCGGGGATCATATCCAATGCATCTCTTGTCTGCTGCAAGTAGCTTTGGACGGCTGGCCTCAACCGAGCAGCTGGGCTCGCAGAGTTTGGCGCAAATGTGCCTGCAGCCCTGGCCATAGCCTCAAGCATCGGGTCCTTGATCAGGAACATGTAGCTCATGTTGGGAATTGCTTGGGCAGAAGAGGCTGAGATAGCGCCAACCTTGACGGAATGGTCATCATTGCCAGTCCATCCAACTTCTCTGAGATACTGAGACATGTGTCCTGCATCCATGGAAGCCAGCTTATCAACAAGGTTTGCTACGCGGTTAACACGCCTGGTATCGATAGCCAAGAGCTGAGCAAGGGTAAAGACATTGCCGCTTTTAACTAGCGGGTCCTTGCTGTTTGCGCTGCTAGCTTGAGAAATGAGCTCCAAAGAGTCGGCACTCATTTTACTGATCGAATTAATAAGATGAGCCACGGATTGCAGCGACTCTGGAGCACCAAGCCCTTGGTGGTTGACACCAAACATTGGGGCCAGACGCTCGGCAGAGTTGGCATTGGTGCGAGAGAACATTTCAAGCAATTTGGAAATATATCTGGCACCAGCCGAATTTAGCTGAAACAGCCGCTCAAAGGGAATTGAGAGAATGTCATTGTCCACTTCAGATTTTGAGCCGTCCTTGAAGGTGTACTGGTATTTGTCAGATAGCTTGACAGTGACCTTGTTGTAGAGCTCGCGGACTGACTTTTTTGAGCCTGGGCTGTCCAGCCCTAAGTCAGACAAGAGAATGTCGCCTGTATTGGCCACGGCATGGCCCTTTGCAGATTGCTCTGCAACAAAGGTCGTCAGGCGATTTAGGAGACCAAGCGAATATGCTTGCGCGCGCTCGTCATCAGTGACGTGTACAGCATTGGGAGCGCTTTGGCCTCCACTGCCCTGTACACCAATTATCTCGTGTCCTACCTTGGTGTAGGCGCTGACGCTGCCTGGAACTGAGAGCGCTGCTAGAGCAAGCACGCTCAAAGCAGCAAAAGCAAGCTTCATGGTTTAGGTGCAGTAGCTCAAAAATGAATATAATAATTGGAATAGCAGCTAGTTGCTAAAGCGGGGCAAGGGACGAGTGAAAAAAGTGGTGATATGTTCTACAAAATTGTCGTCAATTTTTATAGGTGAATTTTCCTCCTAGACCCTATCGACGTGTAGATGGATAGACAGAGAGAGACAGAGAGAGTGAGGAACACCGACCCAATGCAAATGCCACTGGCAAGCTGCCATTAGGTTGTGATAACAGCAACATCAGACAATTGCTCATACCAGCTGTAAGCACAGAGGACTATTCTGCGTGGCCCGATTGAAACGTTTATTATTGCATTTCATGGCTGATCTCAATGACTAAGCATAACTACACGCACCAATGGCTAACTACCGCCTTGAATTGCATTCATAAAGCTAAATAGGCGCATAACCAATCGTAATCGGCAAGAAGGCGCGCGCCACCATCCTTGCAATCTTGAAGCACACAGCATGCGACATGAAATGTAAAAGTACCGTAAGTATAGGAAACATAACTAAAATAAAAAAGTAGTGGCAAGCAGGGCGTCACAGAGTAACACTCATGACTCGCGTTCTGAGAGGGGAGGGCCATTAGCATAAGATGTGTACGAGTTTTCAGTTACTGTCCTTTGCTGCGGCTGGCGCATTTTGAAGCGGTGGATACGTTATGTCGTTTGCAAAGTCAGCAATCGTGCCAGCATTGCTCTCACTGTGGAGCTTTGAATACACAGAGCTCTGCAGAGACGACTCGGGTGCGTCATTTTTGGCGCTGGGCTTCGAGACCGCACTGACCGAGCGCCATGGATCCCATTTGTCACTCTTGCTCTGGTCCGCAGCTGCAGACACTTTGCGGAGTCCAGGTATAGACGAGCGTATGACCTCCACAGGCGATCCGATGCTGCTGCTGGGCTTGGCGCCACCCATGTTGAGAGGCGTGAGCTGCCCCGATCCTAGCTTGGGGCTGGTGCCAGCCGATATCACTGGCGAGTCGTTGCCCGTTTCACCAGCCAGACGGATTTGGCTGAAGCGAGTTCTAATGGGTTCGATTTCCACTTGGCCCTCACTAGCCCTTGGCGGGCTGACATTGCCGCCAGTGAGCGGCAGCGCAGCGGCTGCCGGCTTGGGAGAGCTCTCGCCGCTATGCGTTGAGCGGGGCGTGATGCTCCTGAGGCCCGGCTTCAGCTGCACACCCCAAGTAGCAGCACCAGCGTTTGGGCTGCTATCGACGCCATCGGTGCTAGGCTGGCTAAGCGGAGCCCGAATCGCAGACGCCATGGGCTTTAAAGCTACGGGCTTGGGCGCCTTGAAGGGAGGAGGAGCAGGGGCATTGGGCTTAACCTCGGAGAACGCCTTGCGGAAGCCGTCTTCGTCAGTGAAAGCGTCCAGAGACTTTGTCGTGTTGGCGGCGAACCTCGCGGGTAGCGACCTGGCGGGCGCATTCGGGACGTAGTTGACGACCAGATCGACTGATTTGTCAGTGTCCACACGCTGCGCTTGGCCACTGCGGATCGTCGCAGCGACTGCAATAAGCGTGCACTCGGCGGGCGAGAACAGCGATAATCTATGAGTGATCTTGCAGCCAAGCTCTTGGATCTGACCAAGCGTAGCTGCGCTGGCAGTCGAGTATACCATGCGCAGACGCGGAGCAGAACCCTCGGGGCACGAGTACACAAAGATCCGGCTCCCAGGCGTGCGCATGACATAGAAGCGCGGCTCAGTTGGATGAGGAGAAAACTGTTCAGTCGACGCATAGGAGCGGACGCCCTCAACGCACTTGTTTGCCTCGACCTGCAGCTCGACGACGGTAGTGCCCACATTGGAGGCAAAGTCGCCCAGCGCTGTTTTTGCGCCCTGTGTCAGAGGCAGCGTAACCGTGTGGAAGCCGCCCGAAGCTGCAGCCACAGTCTGTTTAGAGCCACGGCTGTTGGCATGGTGGTTGTCGGGGTTAGCCTCAT
>JANBRY010000019.1:6435-16991 GCA_027577975.1 Coemansia sp. RSA 2681
TTTTTTTCTGTTATTTGCTAAGATTGTTATTATTGTTATTTACATTTTTTTTATCAGCATGGCTAGACTGTCGTTTCCTGAGCGCGAGCCTATGCTCTATGTCGAGCCGCTCCCGTCGTCCAAGCAATGGGTTGCTCAGAACTTGGTGCCGTCGCGCGCCAAGGCCGTCGCATACACAAAGTCGCTGTTTCCCATTCTGACGTGGATTTACCGCTACAACTGGACGTGGTTCCTAGGCGACATGGTCGCTGGCGTGACAGTCGGCGTCGTCGTTATCCCGCAAGGCATGGCGTACTCAAAGCTTGCTCAGCTCCCGCCCGAGTTTGGCCTGTACTCGTCGTTCGTCGGCTGCCTCTTGTACTTTATGTTTGCGACGAGCAAGGATATTACCATTGGCCCTGTCGCCGTCATGTCGACGCTGATGGGGAACATCCTCCACGACGTGCTGCCACACTTGCCGCAGTACCAGGATACGCCGTGGGTCGTTGCTGGCTGCCTGTCCGTCGTCCTCGGCTGCATCGTCACGGCGCTCGGCCTGCTGCGCCTGGGCTTCATCGTCGACTTTATCCCGCTGCCTGCTATCGCCGCCTTTATGACGGGCTCGGCGCTGAACATCGCCATGGGCCAGATTCCGACGCTGATGGGCAACAACTCGGTCAAGGGCTTTAACACGCGCGATCCGACATACCTGGTGTTTGGCAACTTTTTCAAGTACATAAAGTACTGCAATCTCAACGCGGCAGTCGGCCTCACCTCGCTGTTTGTGCTCTACGCCATCCGCGCCGGCTGCAAGTACGCTGCTCGTCGCTGGCCGCAGCGCGAAAAGCTGTTTTTCTTTATCAGCACGCTGCGGACGGCGTTTGTCATCATGCTGTACACGCTCATCTCGTTCCTGGTCAACCGCAACCACCGCGCCAGCCCAAAGTTCTCGATCCTGGGCGTCGTGCCGCGCGGCTTCAAGCACATGGAGGTGCCCACCGTCAACGCGGACATTTTGTCGGCAGTCGCCGGCAAGCTGCCCTCGGCGATCATCGTCCTGATCATCGAGCACATCTCCATCTCAAAGTCGTTTGGCCGCATCAACAACTACACCATCAACCCGAACCAGGAGCTCATCGCGATCGGGATCACCAACATCTTCGGCCCCTTTTTCGGCGCCTACCCGGCCACGGGGTCGTTCTCGCGCACCGCCATAAAGTCCAAGGCCGGAGTGCGCACGCCGCTCGCGGGCGTCATCACCGCCATCATCGTCGTCATAGCCATCTACGCCCTGCCGCCCGTGTTCTTCTACATCTCCAACGCGCTGCTCGCCGCCGTCATCATCCACGCAGTCGGCGACCTCGTCTCAACTCCCACCGCCATCAAGATGTTTTGGCGCGTGTCGCCCTTTGAGTTTGTCATCTTTTGGGCGGGCGTGCTCGTCAGCATCTTCTCCTCGATCGACAACGGCATTTACACCACCGTCGCCGCGTCGGCCGCGCTGCTGCTCTTCCGCATCGCAAAGGCGCAGGGCAAGTTTGTCGGCACTGTGCGCGTCGTCTACGACCAGCCGCCACCCGCAGCAGCCGATGGCGCTGGTGCTGGCTTGGCGCCGCCACTGGAGAGCCGCGACATATTCGTGCCGCTCGACCACTCTGACGGCAGCAATCCCTCCGTCACGCCGCAGCATCCACAGGGCGGCGTGTTTATCTACCGCCTCAACGAGGGCTACCTGTATCCCAACGCCACGCACTTCACCGACCACATGGTAGCCGAGGTCACTGCGCGCACGCGCCCCGGCGTAGCCAATCCGTACGGCTCGCTTGGAAACCGGCCCTGGAACGACCCTGGCCCCCGCCACAAGGACGAGACCCTTATCGACACGTCGCTGCCTATTTTGCGCACCGTCATCCTCGACTTTAACGGCGTATCCAACGTCGACATCACGTCGATCCAGAACCTCGTCGACGTGCGCAAGCAGCTCGACCGCTACGCCGACCGCGCTGTTGCGTGGCATTTCGCAGGCGTAAAGTCGCCGTGGATCCGCCGCGCGCTGGTCGCTGGCGGCTTTGGCTCGTCAAGCTCAGCCACGCGCACGGTGTTTAGCGTCGCGACTGTGGGCGCTCTCGAGCACAAGGGCGACCAGCAGCTCCTCCTGCCTGGTGGCAGCCAACAAGGCGCTGCTGCTATTGGCGGCGGCCTTACCAGAGGAGGGCGCAATGCAAAGGACGAAGAGTTTGTCACGGACAGCTTTGGTGGTGGTGGTGGTGGTGACAGCACGCGGAGTGGCAGCGGCGACAAGCCTCGGGCCGCCGAATCAACGAGCTTTGACACGCTGCCCCTACCGATTCTCAGCTCCGACCACCCATTCTTCCACATCGATCTCGACGAGGCTCTCAAGGCCGCCAAGCTCGATGAGGCGCATGAAAAATAGCCCAAGTTAAGGCGTCGGTCGGGCTGTCTTGGTGCTAGCGGCTTCAGTTCGTGCCCATACAGGGCTTCAATACGACGACTCCATCAAAAGAAAAAAAATCACTCAATCATCATCTGAAAAATCATAAATAATTTATTTTGTATTTTCTAATTGTTTTATACCTGTGTAATGTCCTTGCCAGAGGCCCAATTCTACCCGCCCCGCCCACGCGGCCGCCCGCCGCTGGCCGACCGCCACCGCAATCGCCTGACGCTCAAGCTGTCTGGCGCCGGCCGCGCATTGACCAGCGGCGACTCGATAATGACGGCTGTGCCCACGGTATCAAAGGCCGAGCACCTCGAGGAGAGCGACGCGCCGCAGCTCGAAGAGCAATTCATACTGCGGGTCTTGCCCGAAATGGCCTCGCACTTTGGACGCCTCGTAGGCGAGCGCCGAATCCAAGACCACTTGGAAATCACCTTCCGCGACGAGCGCAACGCCATCGTTCGCTTTGACGGCGCGCGATACGCCGCCCGCCTAGTCGACCTGCCGACTATAACCGAGTCGTACCGCACGCTGGATAAAAAGCAGATGCTAAAGACCGCCGATATTTGCCAGATGCTCCTTATCGAGCGCATGCTCTCTGCCGCCGACGACAACGACGACGACGAAAATGGCGGCAGTAGTGGCCTTCCGCTGGCTCGAGGGCTTGACGTCATTCATCCCGACGGCCTGGCTCCTGTGCTGAGCAACGTACGAAAGACCAGGTTCCGCCGCCGCATTCCCAACACTAAGATCGACGCCATTGAGCGCGAGGTTTTGCGCTTGCTCGAAGACGACGCCCAGGCCGTTGCCGTAAAGCTCGAGGCTGTTGACGCGGAGCAGCAGGGCGACGATGGGCGCGCCGCCACGCCCAGCATCGACCTCATGTCGCCCGTGACGATCGACGACCTCAATACGCCCATGGTCGCAGCCGACGACGACGGCGCCAGCAGCGTTGCTATTGACGACTTTGAGTTTGACGAAAACCTGGCCGCCGAGCTCGAGCAGGGGCTCGAGGAGCTCGAGGGCGAAGACGAGAGAGACGAGGGCGATGACGACGACGAAGAAGAGGACGAGGAGGAAGAGGAGGAGGAAGACATGGACAGTGACTTGGATATGGACATGGGCGATCAGCCAAATAACGAGCGAGCTCTCCAGATGCGGTTGCTAGAGGAGGAAGTCGCCGAGCTCGAGCGCACTATCAAGAAAAAGCGTGCCGACTTGGATTCAGCGCCAAACCCAATTATCCGCCGTCGCTTCGAGGATATGATTCAGCGCTTGGCGCAAGAGCTTGGTGCCAAGCGGCAGCAACTCGACCACTATGCTCAGGAAGTAGCCGACGAGGAGCGCCACCAGCTAGACACGCCAGGCGACTCTGTTGTGGCCAGTTAACATTTGCGATTTATTCACTTTTTTTCTTTCTTTTTCTTTACTGGTGAAGAACTGCGTCCATCTCTATCTCTATCAGCATTGCCTCATCTATAAGCGCCGCCACTTGAACCATGGTCATCGCTGGCTTGGTCGCAGCAAAGTACTCGTTCATAATCTCGCTCACTGCCTGCCAGTCGCGCTTAATGTCGACAACAAACATACGGACGCGCACCACGTCCTGCAGAGCAAACCCTGCCTCTGCGAGCTTCTTGCGCATAATCTCCACCGTCTGTCTCGTTTGCTCGCCACACGTCTCAGGAATCGCAGAGCCATCCGATCCAGCCGTTGTCCCAGCTACAAACGCAAGTGGGCCGGCCACAAGTACTCGCGAGTACCCGACAACGTCCTCGTACGGTCCACCCGATGCGATTCTAGTTCTAGGGTAGTCCATGGATATATAGTAAAAAAAAAAAGATACTAATTTATGAATTTTTTTTATTTTTTGTTGAGAATGTCGTTATGTGGCTCGCTGTTTCTTTCGCTCTATTTTGGGGGATTTCTCGTTGAGGATCACTGCTGCTGGGCATGCTCCTTGTAGTGCTTCAGCAACACGCGCTTGTACTCGGCCTGGTTCTCCCACAGCATAGCCGCCGGCCCATTCAGCGGGCTCTGCGGATTGGGGTCGCCCAACAGCGTCTGCAAGGACAACAAAATAGTCTGCACGTTGTACACCGCCGACCACTGCTCCTTCAAGATATCCAAGCAAATGTTGCCGCGGTCGTCTACGTTCGGATGCCAGCACGGCGTAACAAACGTAATTGTCGGCGCAGTGAACGGGTAGTTGCTGGGAAAACTCAGTGCCAGCTTGTACGTCAGCCCTTCGTACACTGTTCCCGGCGCTCCGTCCAGCGTGCCTACCCAGCTGAGCATGTTGTCGGACTGCGGGAACGCTGAAATTCCAGCGAGATTCGCCATCATTAGCGACATTAGTTCGCTTTGCAAGCGCTTGGCCACGGCCGCATCAAGAGGAGCAGACATAGTAAAAATAATATATATTTGAAATAATAAAAGAGGAAGAAAGGTGTTGTTGTTGTTGTTGACTTTAATTTTGTTTTGTTTTGGAGTCGAACTGCTTTACCAGCTCATCGAGCCGCGCCATCAGAAACGACCCAGTGTCCTTGCAACTCGCAAGCGGAAGCTGCTCGACATAGGGACGGCCAAGTCGCGTAGCATGGCCGTGGTACTTTATACGCGAATCAACGTCGTCGGCCAGAGCAGCGTAGCAGCAGGCAACGGCTCCCGTAGCAGGCGTAATGGTGAAGCGTGCCAAGCCCAGCACGACGCGGATAAAGTAAAACACACCAACTACCAGCAGCTCAAACAGCGGCAGCCCGAGTCCAGCCAAGAAATTGCTGCACACGTTGCCCGGCTCTGCCACGACACAGCGAATACCCAGCGGCTGTAGACGCTGGTCCAGCGGGCCTGCTATCTGGTCCACGATGTACTTTGATGACTCGTACGCCTTGCCGCCCCACACATGCTGGTAGTCGCTAAGCTTAAACTCCAGCTGCGAGGCTGCCGATCCAGTCCACACTATGCGAGCTCCAGCGGCCATTGCGCTGTTGCTGTTGCTGTCGGCGGCGGCAGCAGCAAGGCGAGCAATAAGCAGGTAGTGGCCAAATACATTGGTTTGGAATACCTCGCCCATCCCGTCCGCTGTCACCAGCCCGCGCTTCTGCCGCAATGCCTCAGTCGACGCAAAGAACGCAATGGGGTGCGTTAGTAGTCCGCGCACTATGCTGGCCACATCCAGAGCATCGATTGCCATGGCGCCGGCGTTGCAAAACAGCAGGCTTATCTCGTGGGGCATGGATCGGAGCACTGCTGCCGCTCGCTCGACGGACGCTACACTGCTGGTGTCCAGCTCTACCAAGTCTACAGCTGCCTGCGGGTGCTCCGCCAAAAGCTCGGCGCGTGCTGCTGCGCCCTTGGCCTGGTTGCGACAGGCCAGCACCACTCTAAATCCCTCTTTGACATCGCTGCCACCAGGCGTGGCTGAATTTAGCAGCAGCAAGTGTCGCGCAATAGCCAAGCCAATGCCGCTGTTGCCGCCTGTGATAACGGCGACTCGACCAGCCATCAAATGAAAAAAAGGAGGGATTTGAAAAAAAGGTTGAGAAGAGAAGAGAATACATTTTGCTTCTCTCGAAGTATCTTTTTTATTATTATGCGCATTGTCCCTTGGCTTGCATTCAAATCCAGGCTCTTTCTCCAATACCCGCCGACAATGTCAGGCTCCAGCTTTAGCAAGACGACGAAATTGCCGCCCACGGCGATTAAAAAGCCCTGGTCGGCTCCTGCATTGCGCTTTGACGACACATTTACTCGCGAGCTCCCCGGCGATGCTGCTGTGCCTACTGCGCCGTACGAAATGATGTCGTCGGATGGCGAGATTCCGGTTCCGCAGGCAAGGTTTCGCATGTCGCGCATTGTTCGCGGCGCTTTGTGGAGCTGGGCAGTGCCAGCCGAGCAGGAGAACCCGCGTCTAGTGGGAGTCAGCGCACCAGGAGCTCAGCTCCTCGGCCTTAGCGCCAACGACTTTTGGTGCGATCCACAGGCCGCAGCCGCAGTGTGGAGTGGCAACCAGCGCCTGCCTGGGTCAAACCCATGGGCGCACTGCTATGGCGGCCACCAGTTTGGCGTCTGGGCCGATCAGCTTGGCGACGGACGCGCCATCTCGCTAGGCCAGGCAACCAGCGCCGAGGGCAATGCCTCCTGGGAGGTGCAGCTGAAGGGCGCTGGCCGCACGCCCTACTCGCGCTTTGCTGACGGCTACGCTGTGCGCCGGTCCAGCATTCGCGAGTACTTGGCTGCCGAGCATATGAGCGCGCTGGGCGTGCCGACATCACGCTCCCTGGCGCTGGTATTCACTGACCGAGTAGTCGAGCGCGAAGAGGCGGAGCTGGGTGCCGTCGTCACGCGTCTAGCGCCATCGTGGGTGCGCTTTGGCTCATTCGAGCTCCCAGCCTCACGCAGTGACTACAATTTGCTGCGCGAATTGGCCGACTATGTGATTCGCCACCACTACCCAGAGCTCCGTCGTTTGCCGTCACAAGACAACGTGTACGTCCGGCTTTTGAAGTGCGTTGTCGAGCGCACAGCGGCTATGGTGGCGGCGTGGCAGGCAGTCGGGTTCTGTCACGGCGTAATGAACACAGACAACATGTCAATACTCGGACTGACTATCGACTATGGACCATTCGCCTTTCTCGACGCTTACGATCCCGACTTTATTTGCAACCACTCGGATCCTACTGGCCGCTACGCCTTTCGCGAGCAGCCGCGCGTTGCTCTGTGGAATTTGGTCCGACTTGCTGGGCCCCTGTCTCGCCTTGCTGGCTCAGCTCCTGAAGCAGACGCGTCATCAGAGATTCTGGATGCAGTAGCGCAAACTCTCAATTCGTTTGGCTCAGAGTTTTCCCGCAACTACACCGACATTATGCACCTGAAGTTTGGCCTAGCAGCTGAGTACGATGATAATGGCAACGATATGGCCAAGGTCGTGCAGCCGTTCTTGGACTTGCTGGAGCGTGGCCGCACGGATTACACGTTTGCCATGCGCGCCCTCTGCGACGTGCCTCTGCTGCTCAATGACGATAGCGACGAGCCCCTCTTGAAGTGCCATATTGACGCGTTGGCTGAGCGGTCGGACTGCAACAGCATGGGAGACGATTGGCAAGGTGCTGTCCGAGCATTCTACAAGGATGTGTATGGCCCGCGTTTGGCAGCACAGGGCGTCGTTGATCAGCAGTCAGCAAAGTCACTGAGTGCCAGCATGAGACTGGCCAATCCGCGGCACGTACTGCGCAACTGGGTAGCTCAAGACATTATTGAGCAAGCTGAAAAAGAAAGCAATGTCGCCTGTGTTGACCAGGCACTGGAGCTACTGACAACATTTGCATTTTCTGACACCCTGCCTGAGCACTTGAGAGAAATGGCCGAGCGATATGCTGGGCCAGTACCTCAGTGGGGCGAGGGCTTGCAATGTAGCTGCAGCTCATAAAACCAGGCCAAGCCATTGTAGAAAAAAAATATATATATATATATACAATACCACATCACTTGAAATAGCAGAACCATCTCTGGCATAACTGCATTAGCTTTTATTGATGATCAGCAACTATACTTTTCCAAGCAATTTGCCATATTGATTGTGACTGATATTAGCTGCTATGCGTTACAAATGCCACTCTGAGTAGTTGGGAAGGCTGCTATTTATTATTTACCCACTGGCTTGCTGAGCATGGCTAAACTAGAGTAGAGACGTCATAAAGCTCCAAGAGAAAAAGACAGGACACAATCACCATAGCTTGTAATCTAGCTAATCAAGTGCACTGGGTGGATTTTATTTTATTCAAGCAGCTTTAATATCTCATATGAACTAGAAAGAATTGCATACGCTTTATATTTTACTTTGCATTGCTTGCTCAATGGCACAAAAAGATGAAAGCATTCTTTGATGGCTGGGCAAAGTAGAAAGGTAGCTCATATCTGCAAAGCTCACTAGCTGCCAAGATTTTGCCAAGCAGCAAGAGCAAGGGAAAAAATTAAAGGCAAAGGCAGCCTCATGACTATTGAAGGAAACGTTTATATTCCAGCCCCCACTCTCGACCAGAGGATGCTGCTGCTCATTTTTCATCTATACTCACACTATTTTTTTCTACCACAATTTATTGACCGAAATTTATATTATTTGATCTATACTGCCAAACTTTAGCACTTGCATTTCAGCTGTCTATTACCAATGGCCATCACGTTTAGAGATAAAACTGGAATATCAGACAAGGACAAGAAGAGAGTTGGATTCCAGAGGGGCACTCGTGTCATGAACATACTGCTGTGTATCTCTATGTTTGCATGCCAGTTTGTCATGGGATTCTACCAAGCTCAGGCCTACCCAGCATTCATGTTTCGCGCCCAGTATGGCAGGTATCTTATCCTTTGCACTTGGCTTGCAGCAGCTGGGTATTGCAATTTGCGCAACTCTGGAAGTTTCAAGAAACAGTTTCCTCTCTTTGCATCCAGGCGCTTCAGCCATGCCTCCTATGGAGTTGTATTTGCCTCTATTGCTGTATTTACCTTGCACAACCCACTGACTCTGGCCTTGTATCAGGGCTACCAGGAGGTGCTGTGTGCAAAGGGCACAAACTGCACTAATGGCATAGAGCCACAGGTCATGCTGTACATGATTGCTATTAATTGCACCATGTGCTTGGCAGCTCTGCCAACTGGAATTATCAATTCATTAATAGTCTCAGCATTCTTCTATGACAAGAGAGGCATTGCAGAACCAAAAGGCAATGTTACAACTGGCATGTGTAAGGGTTGTGGTAACAAACTACATGAAGATGGGGAGTGTGTAGGTTGCAACCTGGAATTAGATTAAACAAAGAGCAATATAATATAATAGAGCCTGACATTTTGCACAGGAACCCTTTCACTAGTATTTATCTCTAGAGTTGCCTAATTGATAACCCACAGAGGAATAAGCAGTACTACCACCATCACCTATGGTCACTAATAAATTCAACTAGGAATGCTACATAGCCATATATCCATCATCTCCTTTCTCAAGCTCAATCAAGTTGAATGAAGTCACATCTTCTCCTGTTAGATGATTACTGACATATTCAAAGTACAAGCCCTCTTTTAGTTTTTGTCCAAATATTCTCAGCTCAGATATATCTCCCTGAGCAGCAATGCAGTTCCCAAGAAAACGTTTAAACACATCTGGATAATTTTTAATAAAAAATTTCTTCAATGCATGCCACATGTCTGAAGATTTGTCTAACGCATGTGTAGAATATACAAGGCCAATGATTGTCTTAATAGTATATCTACCAGATGTACTGACTTCCATGATATAATCTGTGGGTTTCATTGAGCTTGCTTTATAGTAGAGTATAGCGTGTAGAGTCTGGATAATAAAGGTATGTGGTGAGTTGCTAGGGTATTCAATAAATGAGATGAGAGGGAGGAAAAAGGTAAGCAAAAACATACATTTTTATATGCTGAGAGCAAGCCAAATGTGCTTGGAAAAGTAAGTTTGGTCAGTGCTTGCCAGCTGGCTACCTAGCTGCCTGGCTTACAGTTGGCTTGAAAATTATTTCTAAAAATCCTTTGACAACATAGTCTCTATTCAATTTCTACTCCCCACTTTTCTACATGACATGGGGCAGAAGGGATGCTTGCTAAGAGAGTATATTTAAAAAAGGTTATTTGATTACAAAGTCTATGAAATTGCGCAATTTTCAACTGCCTGGAAGATGTAGCATTTTACCACGCTACTATGATCATTGTCTGTTTGTTTAGCTGGTGCTGCAAGCACGATATATGAAAGCACTAAACTGATACTAAATAGTTGTTTACTTTATTATCTCTTTTCACCTTTATATTTGAATGTAACAACATAACTATTGACTGGCAAAGCACATCACTCTTTGTGCAAACTAGTTTAATGCCTAAGTACTTTGTAAGCAACATAGCAAGCTGCTTTGCTCTGGCATCTTCAACTTCCATAAATAGCCTGATAACAGCAGCCTACTATAGTTTGAATAGTACATATTAGCATAGCCATCAGCTCCTTGTTGGAAGCTTCTGAGGCTCATGTGCCCATTAATTGGTCCCCATGATGGGGTTGGTGTTTTTTGTTTTGGTGTTACTGGATTTATTTGTGTTTAAACAGAGCAAT